>CM019065.1:9411266-9615773 GCA_009667805.1 Leptobrachium leishanense
GCTGGGACATACGCTGTGCCCTGTGAGATGCCCATTGCCCATTAACCCTTTGCTGGGACATATGCTGTGCCCTGTGAGATGCCCAATGCCCATTAACCCTTTGCTGGGACATATGCTGTGCCCTGTGAGATGCCCAGTGCCCATTAACCCTTTGCTGGGACATACGCTGTGCCCTGTGAGATGCCCATTGCCCATAAACCCTTTGCTTAGACGTACAATGTGCCCTGTGAGATGCCCATTAACCCTTTGCCTAGACATACGCTGTGCCCTGTGAGATGCCCATTGCCCATTAACCCTATGCTGGGACATACGCTTTGCCCTGTGAGATGCCCATTGCTCATTAACCCTTTGCTGTGGACATACGCTGTGCCCTGTGAGATGCCCAGTGCCCGTTAACCCTTTGCTGGGACATACGCTGTGCCCTGTGAGATGCCCATTGCCCATTAACCCTTTGCTGGGACATACGCTGTGCCCTGTGAGATGCCCAATGCCCATTAACCCTTTGCTGGGACATACGCTGTGAGATGCCCATTGCCCATTAACCCTTTGCTGGGACATACGCTGTGCCCTGTGAGATGCCCAGTGCCATTAACCCTTTGCTTGGACATACGCTGTGCCCTGTGAGATGCCCAGTGCCCATTAACCCTTGCTGGGACATACGCTGTGCCCTGTGAGATGCCCATTGCCCATTAACCCTTTGCTGGGACATACGCTGTGCCCTGTGAGATGCCCAGTGCCCGTTAACCCTTTGCTTGGGACATACGCTGTGCCCTGTGAGATGCCCATGCCCATTAACCCTTTGCTGGGACATACGCTGTGCCCTGTGAGATGCCCAATGCCCATTAACCCTTTGCTGGGACATACGCTGTGCCCTGTGAGATGCCCAGTTGCCCATTAACCCTTTGCTTGGGACATATGCTGTGCCCTGTGAGATGCCCAGTGCCCGTTAACCCTTTGCTGGGACATACGCTGTGCCCTGTGAGATGCCCAGTGCCCATTAACCCTTTGCTGGGACATACGCTGTGCCCTGTGAGATGCCCATTGCCCATTAACCCTTTGCTGGGACATACGCTGTGCCCTGTGAGATGCCTATTGCCCATTAACCCTTTGCTGGGACATACGCTGTGCCCTGTGAGGTGCCCACACTGCCCATTGCCCGTTAACCCTTTGCTTGGGACATACGCTGTGCCCTGTGAGATGCCCATTGCCCATTAACCCTTTGCTGGGACATACGCTGTGCCCTGTGAGATGCCCATTGCCCATTAACCCTTTGCTGGGACATACGCTGTGCCCTGTGAGATGCCCATTGCCCATTAACCGTTTACTGGGACATACGCTGTGCCCTGTGAGATGCCCATTGCCCATTAACCCTTTGCTGGGACATACGCTGTGCCCTGTGAGATGCCCAATGCCCATTAACCCTTTGCTGGGACATATGCTGTGCCCTGTGAGATGCCCAGTGCCCATTAACCCTTTGCTTGGGACATACGCTGTGCCCTGTGAGATGCCCATTGCCCATTAACCTTTGCTGGGACATACGCTGTGCCCTGTGAGATGCCCATTGCCCATTAACCCTTTGCTGGGACATACGCTGTGCCCTGTGAGATGCCCAGTGCCCGTTAACCCTTTGCTGGGACATATGCTGTGCCCTGTGAGATGCCCAGTGCCCATTAACCCTTTGCTGGGACATACGCTGTGCCCTGTGAGATGCCCAATGCCCATTAACCCTTTGCTGGGACATACGCTGTGCCCTGTGAGATGCCCAGTGCCTGTTAACCCTTTGCTTGGGACATACGATGTGCCCTGTGAGATGCCCATTGCCCATTAACCCTTTGCTGGGACATACGCTGTGCCCTGTGAGATGCCCAGTGCCCATTAACCCTTTGCTTGGGACATACGCTGTGCCCTGTGAGATGTCCAATGCCCATTAACCCTTTGCTGGGACATACGCTGTGAGATGCCCATTGCCCATTAACCCTTTGCTGGGACATACGCTGTGCCCTGTGAGATGCCCATTGCCCATTAACCCTTTGCTTGGGACATACGCTGTGCCCTGTGAGATGCCCAGTGCCCATTAACCCTTTGCTTGGGACATACGCTGTGCCCTGTGAGATGCCCATTGCCCATTAACCCTTTGCTGGGACATACGCTGTGCCCTGTGAGATGCCCATTGCCCATTAACCCTTTGCTGGGACATACGCTGTGCCCTGTGAGATGCCCATTGCCCATTAACCCTTTGCTGGGACATACGCTGTGCCCTGTGAGATGCCCATTGCCCATTAACCCTTTGCTGGGACATACGCTGTGCCCTGTGAGATGCCCAGTGCCCATTAACCCTTTGCTTGGGACATACGCTGTGCCCTGTGAGATGCCCAGTGCCCATTAACCCTTTGCTGGGACATACGCTGTGCCCTGTGAGATGCCCATGCCCATTAACCCTTTGCTGGGACATACGCTGTGCCCTGTGAGATGCCCAGTGCCCGTTAACCCTTTGCTTGGACATACGCTGTGCCCTGTGAGATGCCCATGCCCATTAACCCTTTGCTGGGACATATGCTGCCCTGTGAGATGCCAATGCCATTAACCCTTTGCTGGGACATACGCTGTGCCCTGTGAGATGCCCATTAACCCTTTGCTTGGACGTACAATGTGCCCTGTGAGATGCCCATTAACCCTTTGCTTAGACATACGATGTGCCCTCTGAGATGCCCAGTGCCCATTAACCCTTTGCTTGGGACATACGCTGTGCCCTGTGAGATGCCCATTGCCCATTAACCCTTTGCTGGGACATACGCTGTGCCCTGTGAGATGCCCATTGCCATTAACCTTTTGCTGGGACATACGCTGTGCCCTGTGAGATGCCCAGTGCCCATTAACCCTTTGCTGGGACATACGCTGTGCCCTGTGAGATGCCCAATGCCCATTAACCCTTTGCTGGGACATATGCTGTGCCCTGTGAGATGCCCAATGCCCATTAACCCTTTGCTGGGACATACGCTGCCCTGTGAGATGCCCATTGCCCATTAACCCTTTGCTTGGGACATACGCTGTGCCCTGTGAGATGCCCAGTGCCCATTAACCCTTTGCTTGGGACATACGCTGTGCCCTGTGAGATGCCCATTGCCCATTAACCCTTTGCTGGGACATACGCTGTGCCCTGTGAGATGCCCAATGCCCATTAACCCTTTGCTGGGACATACGCTGTGCCCTGTGAGATGCCCAGTGCCCGTTAACCCTTTGCTTGGGACATACGCTGTGCCCTGTGAGATGCCCATGCCCATTAACCCTTTGCTGGGACATACGCTGTGCCCTGTGAGATGCCCAGTGCCCATTAACCCTTTGCTTGGGACATACGCTGTGCCCTGTGAGATGCCCAATGCCCATTAACCCTTTGCTGGGACATATGCTGTGCCCTGTGAGATGCCCAGTGCCCATTAACCCTTTGCTGGGACATACGCTGCCCTGTGAGATGCCCAATGCCCATTAACCCTTTGCTGGGACATACGCTGTGCCCTGTAAGATGCCCAGTGCCCGTTAACCCTTTGCTTGGGACATACGCTGTGCCCTGTGAGATGCCCAATGCCCATTAACCCTTTGCCGGGACATATGCTATGCCCTGTGAGATGCCCAGTGCCCATTAACCCTTTGCTTGGACATACGCTGTGCCCTGTGAGATGCCCATTGCCATTAACCCTTTGCTTAGACATACAATGTGCCCTGTGAGATGCCCATTTAACCCTTTGCTGGACATACGCTGTGCCCTCTGAGATGCCCAGTGCCCATTAACCCTTTGCTGGGACATATGCTGTGCCCTGTGAGATGCCCAATGCTCATTAACCCTTTGCTGGGACATACGCTGTGCCCTGTGAGATGCCCATTGCTCATTAACCCTTTGCTTTGGACATACGCTATGCCCTGTGAGATGCCTATTGCCCATTAACCCTTTGCTTGGACATACGCTGTGCCCTGTGAGATGCCCAGTGCCTGTTAACCCTTTGCTTGGGACATACGATGTGCCCTGTGAGATGCCCAATGCCAATTAACCCTTTGCTGGGACATATGCTATGCCCTGTGAGATGCCCAGTGCCCATTAACCCTTTGCTGGGACATACGCTGTGCCCTGTGAGATGCCCATTGCCCATTAACCCTTTGCTTAGACGTACAATGTGCCCTGTGAGATGCCCATTAACCCTTTGCTGGACATACGATGTGCCCTGTGAGATGCCCAGTGCCCATTAACCCTTTGCTTGGGACATACGCTGTGCCCTGTGAGATGCCCAATGCTCATTAACCCTTTGCTGGGACATACGCTGTGCCCTGTGAGATGCCCAATGCCCATTAACCCTTTGCTGGGACATACGCTGTGCCCTGTGAGATGCCCATTGCCCATTAACCCTTTGCTTGGACATACGCTGTGCCCTGTGAGATGCCCATTAACCCTTTGCTGGACATACGCTGTGCCCTGTGAGATGCCCAGTGCCCATTAACCCTTTGCTTGGGACATACACTGTGCCCTGTGAGATGCCCAGTGCCCTTTAACCCTTTGCTGGGACATACACTGTGCCCTGTGAGATGCCCAATACCCATTAACCCTTTGCTTGGGACATACACTATGCCCTGTGAGATGCCCAGTGCCCATTAACCCTTCGCTTGGGACATATGCTATGCCCTGTGATTTGCCCAGTGCCCGTTAACCCTTCGCTTGGGACATACGCTGTGCCCTGTGAGATGCCCAGTGTTCATTAACCCTTTGCTGGGACATACAGTGTGCCCTGTGAGATGCCCAGTGTTCATTAACCCTTTGCTGGGACATACGCTGTGCCCTGTGAGATGCCATTTGAACATTAACCCTTTGCTGGGACATACGCTTTGCCCTGTAAGATGCCCATTGCCCATTAACCCTTTCCTGGGACATACGCTATGCCCTGTGAGTTGCCCACACTGCCCATTGCCCATTAACCCTTTGCTGGGACATACGCTGTGCCCTGTGAGATGCCCATTGCCCTATTAACCCTTTGCTGGGACATACGCTGTGCCCTGTGAGATGCCCATTGCCCATTAACCTTTTGCTGGGACATACGCTGTGCCCTGTGAGATGACCAGTGCCCATTAACCCTTTGCTTGGGACATATGCTGTGCCCTGTGAGATGCCCACACTGCCCATTTCCCATTAACCCTTTGCTTGGGACATACGCTGTGCCCTGTGAGATGCCCAATGCCCATTAACCCTTTGCTGGGACATACGCTGTGAGATGCCCATTGCCCATTAACCCTTTGCTGGGACATACGCTATGCCTTGTGAGATGCCCAGTGCCCGTTAACCCTTTGCATGGGACATATGTTATGTCCTGTGAGATGCCCATTTCCCATTAACCCTTTGCGTGGGACACATGCTCTGCCCTCTGAGATGCCCAATGCCCATTAACCCTTTGCTTAGACGTACAATGTGCCCTGTGAGATGTCCAGTGTTCATTAACCCTTTGTTTGGGACATACGGTGTGCCCTGTGAGATGCCCAGTGCCCATTAACCCTTTGCTTGGGACATACGCTGTGCCCTGTGAGATGCCCATTGCCTATTAACCCTTTGCTGGGACATACGCTGTGCCCTGTGAGATGCCCATTGCCCATTAACCCTTTGCTGGGACATACGCTGTGCCCTGTGAGATGCCCAGTGCCCATTAACCCTTTGCTTGGGACATACGCTGTGCCCTGTGAGATGCCCAGTGCCCGTTAACCCTTTGCTGGGACATACGCTGTGCCCTGTGAGATGCCCATTGCCTATTAACCCTTTGCTGGGACATACGCTGTGCCCTGTGAGATGCCCATTGCCCATTAACCTTTTGCTGGGACATACGCTGTGCCCTGTGAGATGCCCAATGCCCTTTAACCCTTTGCTGGGACATACGCTGTGCCCTGTGAGATGCCCAGTGCCCGTTAACCCTTTGCTTGGGACATACGATGTGCCCTGTGAGATGCCCATTGCTGATTAACCCTTTGCTGGGACATACGCTGTGCCCTGTGAAATGCCCAATGCCCATTAACCCTTTGCTGGGACATACGCTGTGCCCTGTGAGATGCCCAGTGCCCGTTAACCCTTTGCTTGGGACATACGCTGTGCCCTGTGAGATGCCCAATGCCCATTAACCCTTTGCTGGGACATACGCTGTGCCCTGTGAGATGCCCAGTGCCCGTTAACCCTTTGCTTGGGACATACGCTGTGCCCTGTGAGATGCCCAATGCCCATTAACCCTTTGCTGGGACATATGCTATGCCCTGTGAGATGCCCAGTGTTCATTAACCCTTTGCTTGGGACATACGCTGTGCCCTGTGAGATGCCCATTGCCCATTAACCCTTTGCTGGGACATACGCTGTGCCCTGTGAGATGCCCAGTGCCTGTTAACCCTTTGCTTGGGACATACGCTGTGCCCTGTGAGATGCCCAATGCAATTAACCCTTTGCTGGGACATATGCTGTGCCCTGTGAGATGCCCAGTGCCCATTAACCCTTTGCTGGGACATACGCTGTGCCCTGTGAGATGCCCATTGCCCATTAACCCTTTGCTTAGACGTACAATGTGCCCTGTGAGATGCCCATTAACCCTTTGCCTAGACATACGATGTGCCCTCTGAGATGCCCAGTGCCCATTAACCCTTTGCTGGGACATACGCTGTGCCCTGTGAGATGCCCAGTGCCCATTAACCCTTTGCTTGGGACATACGCTGTGCCCTGTGAGATGCCCAATGCCATTAACCCTTTGCTGGGACATACGCTGTGCCTTTGAGATGCCCAATGCCCATTAACCCTTTGCTGGGACATACGCTGTGCCCTGTGAGATGCCCAATGCCCATTAACCCTTTGCTGGGACATACGCTGTGCCCTGTGAGATGCCCAGTGCCCATTAACCCTTTGCTTGGGACATACGCTATGCCCTGTGAGATGCCCAGTGCCCATTAACCCTTCGCTTGGGACATACAATGTGCTCTGTGAGATGCCCAGTGTTCGTTAACCCTTTGCTGGGACATATGCTATGCCCTGTGAGATGCCCAGTGCCCGTTAACCCTTTGCTGGGACATACGCTGTGCCCTGTGAGATGCCCAATGCCCATTAACCCTTTGCTGGGACATATGCTATGCCCTGTGAGATGCCCAGTGCCCGTTAACCCTTTGCTGGGACATACGCTGTGCCCTGTGAGATGCCCATTGCCTATTAACCCTTTGCTGGGACATACGCTGTGCCCTGTGAGATGCCCATTAACCCTTTGCTGGGACATACTCTTTGCCCTCTGAGATGCCCAGTGCCCGTTAACCCTTTGCTTGGGACATACGCTGTGCCCTGTGAGATGCCCAATCCCCATTAACCCTTTGCTGGAACATACGCTGTGCCCTGTGAGATGCCCAATGCCCATTAACCCTTTGCTGGGACATACACTGTGCCCTGTGAGATGCCCAATGCCCATTAACCCTTTGCTTGGGACATACGCTGTGCCCTGTGAGATGCCCAGTGCCCATTAACCCTTCGCTTGGGACATATGCTATGCCCTGTGAGGTGCCCAGTGCCCGTTAACCCTTCGCTTGGGACATACAATGTGCTCTGTGAGATGCCCAGTGTTCATTAACCCTTTGCTGGACATACGCTGTGCCCTTTGAGATGCCCAATGCCCATTAACCCTTTGCTGGGACATACGCTGTGCCCTGTGAGATGCCCAATGCCCATTAACCCTTTGCTGGGACATACGCTGTGCCCTGTGAGATGCCCAATGCCCATTAACCCTTTGCTTGGGACATATGCTATTACCTGTGAGATGCCCAGTGCCCATTAACCCTTTGCTTGGGACATACGCTTTGCCCTGTGAGATGCTCAGTGTTCATTAACCCTTTGCTTGAGACATACGCTGTGCCCTGTGAGATGCCCACTGCCCATTAACCCTTTGATGGGACATGTGCTGTGCCCTGTGGGATGCCCAGTGCCTATTAACCCTTTGCTGGGACATACGCTGTGCCCTGTGAGATGCCCATTAACCCTTTGCTGGGACATACTCTTTGCCCTCTGAGATGCCCATTACCCATTAACCCTTTGCTGGGACATACGCTGTGCCCTGTGAGATGCCCAGTGCCCGTTAACCCTTTGCTTGGGACATACGCTGTGCCCTGTGAGATGCCCAATGCCATTAACCCTTTGCTGAGACATACGCTGTGCCCTTTGAGATGCCCAATGCCCATTAACCCTTTGCTGGGACATACGCTGTGCCCTGTGAGATGCCCAATGCCCATTAACCCTTTGCTGGGACATACGCTGTGCCCTGTGAGATGCCCAGTGCCCATTAACCCTTCGCTTGGGACATATGCTATGCCCTGTGAGGTGCCCAGTGCCCATTAACCCTTCACTTGGGACATACAATGTGCTCTGTGAGATGCCCAGTATTCATTAACCCTTTGCTGGACATACGCTGTGCCCATTGAGATGCCCAATGCCCATTAACCCTTTGCTGGGACATACGCTGTGCCCTGTGAGATGCCCATTGCTCATTAACCCTTTGCTGGGACATACGCTGTGCCCTGTGAGATGCCCAGTGCCCATTAACCCTTTGCTGGGACATACGCTGTGCCCTGTGAGATGCCCAGTGCCCATTAACCCTTTGCTTTGGACATATGATATGCCCTGTGAGATACCCAGTGACCATTAACCCTTCGCTTGGGACATATGCTATTACCTGTGAGGTGCCCAGTGCCCGTTAACCCTTTGCTTGGGACATACAATGTGCTCTGTGAGATGCCCAATGCCCATTAACCCTTTGAGGGACATGTGCTGTGCAGTGTGAGATGCCCATTGCCTATTAACCCTTTGCTGGGACGTACGCTGTGCCCTGTGAGATGTCCATTGTCCGTTAACCCTTTGCTTGGGACATACAATGTGCCCTGTGAGATGCCGAGTGTTCGTTAACCCTTTGCTGGGACATATGCTATGCCCTGTTAGATGCCCAGTGCCCGTTAACCCTTTACTGGGACATACGCTGTGCCCTGTGAGATGCCCAATGCCCATTAACCCTTTGCTGAGACATACGCTGTGCCCTGTGAGATGCCCAGTGCCCGTTAACCCTTTGCTTTGGACATACGCTGTGCCCTGTGAGATGCCCATTGCCTATTACCCTTTGCTGGGACATACGCTGTGCCCTGTGAGATGCCCAATGCCCATTAACCCTTTGCTGGGACATACGCTGTGCAATGTGAGATGCCCAATGCCCATTAACCCTTTGCTGGGACATACGCTGTGCCCTGTGAGATGCCCAATGCCCATTAACCCTTTGCTTGGGACATACGATGTGCCCTGTGAGATGCCCAGTGCCTATTAGCCCTTCGCTTGGGACATATGCTATGCCCTGTGAGGTGCCCAGTGCCCGTTAACCCTTCGCTTGGGACATACAATGTGCTCTGTGAGATGCCCAGTATTCATTAACCCTTTGCTGGACATACGCTGTGCCCTTTGAGATGCCCAATGCCCATTAACCCTTTGCTGGGACATACGCTGTGCCCTGTGAGATGCCCAGTGCCCATTAACCCTTCGCTTGGGACATATGCTATTACCTGTGAGATGCCCAGTGCCCATTAACCCTTTGCTTGGGACATACGCTTTGCCCTGTGTGATGCTCAGTGTTCATTAACCCTTTGCAAGAGACATACGCTGTGCCCTGTGAGATGCCCACTGCCCATTAACCCTTTGATGGGACATGTGCTGTGCAGTGTGAGATGCCCATTGCCTATTAACCCTTTGCTGGGACGTACGCTGTGCCCTGTGAGATGTCCATTAACCCTTTGCTGGGACATATGATGTGCCCTGTGAGATGCCCAGTGCCCCTTAACCCTTTGCTTGGGACATACGCTGTGCCCTTTGAGATGCCCAATGCCATTAACCCTTTGCTGGGACATACGCTGTGCCCTATGAGATGCCCATTGTATTTTGTTACCCTTTGCTTGGGACATACGATGTGGCTTGTGAGATGCCCAGTGTTCATTAACCTTTGCTTGGGACATACGCTGTGCCCTGTGAGATGCCCAGTGCCCATTAACCCTTTGCTGGGACATACAATGTGCCCTGTTAGATGCCCAGTGCCCCTTAACCCTTTGCTGGGACATACGCCGTGCCCTTTGAGATGCCCAATGCCATTAACCCTTTGCTGGGACATACGCTGTGCCCTGTGAGATGCCCAATGCCCATGAACCCTTTGCTTGGGACATATGATGTGCCCTGTGAGATGCCCATTAACCCTTTGCTGGGACATACGATGTGCCCTGTGAGATGCCCAATGCCATTAACCCTTTGCTTGGACATATGCTTTGCCCTCTGAGATGCCCATTGCCCATTAACCCTTTGCTTGGGACATATGCTGTGTCCTGTGAGGTGCCCAGTGCCCGTTAACCCTTTGCTTGGACATATGATGTGCCCTGTGAGATGCCCAGTGTTCATTAACCCTTTGCTTGGGACATACGCTGTGCCCTGTGAGATGCCCATTTCACATTAACCCTTTGCTGGGACATATGCTATGCCCTGTAAGATGCCCAGTGCCCATTAACCCTTTGCTGGGACATACGCTGTGCCCTGTGTGATGCCCAGTGTTCATTAACCCTTTGCTTGGGACATATGCTGTGCCCTGTGAGATGCCCAATGCCCATTAACCCTTTGCTGGGACATACGCTGTGCCCTGTGAGATGCCCAGTGCCCATTAACCCTTTGCTTTGGACATATGATATGCCCTGTGAGATACCCAGTGACCATTAACCCTTCGCTTGGGACATATGCTATTACCTGTGAGGTGCCCAGTGCCCGTTAACCCTTTGCTTGGGACATACGCTTTGCCCTGTGTGATGCCCAGTGTTCATTAACCCTTTGCTTGAGACATACGCTGTGCCCTGTGAGATGCCCACTGCCCATTAACCCTTTGATGGGACATGTGCTGTGCAGTGTGAGATGCCCATTGCCTATTAACCCTTTGCTGGGACGTACACTGTGCCCTGTGAGATGTCCATTAACCCTTTGCTGGGACATATGATGTGCCCTGTGAGATGCCCAGTGCCCCTTAACCCTTTGCTTGGGACATACGCTGTGCCCTGTGAGATGCCCATTGCCTATTAACCCTTTGCTGGGACATACGCTGTGCCCTTTGAGATGCCCAATGCCATTAACCCTTTGCTGGGACATACGCTGTGCCCTATGAGATGCCCATTGTCCGTTAACCCTTTGCTTGGGACATACGATGTGGCTTGTGAGATGCCCAGTGTTCATTAACCCTTTGCTTGGGACATACGCTGTGCCCTGTGAGATGCCCAGTGCCCATTAACCCTTTGCTGGGACATATGATGTGCCCTGTGAGATGCCCAATGCCCATTAACCCTTTGCTGGGATATATACTGTGCCCTGTGAGATGCCCATTGCCCATTAACCCTTTGCTATGTCTTGAATTATATAGATTATTTTTTTGTGTTTCGGATCGATTTGAAATTTCGGACAGGCAAATATCTTTTTTGGAAATGCTGGACGAAACTAAACGCACATGTCTAATTCGGAGCAATTCGGCTCTCTTTGAATAACCCCTTATGTTTCACTGTAAATGTTTCAGCAAAAAATGAGGTGAAATTTGTTTAAATTTAAAATGTCATATTTTGAAAATATCAAGCAGAATAATAATAATAATAATAATATTCTCAGTTGCTGATTTTATTAGGAAACTTCTCATTTTTTAGAAGCGGCTGCAGAGCTACATTCAGTCTCAATTCCACTTACACTATATGGTTTGTGAGACCGTTATTACAAAGACCGTTATCAGCTTATTTATGGCTGCATTCATGATTTTATTAATAAAACCAAGCATAGCTACCAGCTGGGTCGGCGAGCAGGAAATTACATGACAATATTTAGGGCTCATTCACGTCACATTTACCAATAAAAATATAGGGGATTATTCAAAGAGCATTCGGGGGTATATCGGTGTTCTTTCGTTCCGTGCACTTTGGGGAATCAATTTCCGTGACCCTGCGGTGAATTCAGACTTCAACGCAGGGTCCCTGAAGTGCAAGGAAAAGTCGCCAAACGCAACCGAAAACCTGCTGTAAAACCGCTGATATGTACGTAAAAACTGCCGCAAAACCGTAGAAATAATCGGAGTGATCCGATAAATCGGCAAAAAACTGCCGTACGTACCTTGCGATCCACGCAAAACCGCTGGAAAAAAAACAGAGGACATCCGAAAAAAGCTGGCAATCCGCTGAACAGAGCTTCGGCCACCCTCTGGAAAAACGACGAACAGGGTTTAACCCCTTCACTGCTGAGGCATTTCACTGCTGTGAGCTTATTTTTACCGCTTTCGCTCATCATGTTTAAACGCGATTTGAAGCCACATTTTAATATATGATCCAGACATATTAGATATCGTTCTTTCCGGCAGACTCGGCAGATTCATAATATATCATTTTTATAGGTATACGTCATGTCCTGGCTGTATATTATGACAAAAAATGCAATAAAAATTGAATTTTTAATCATCTGCAGTGTGTAAAGTGTTTTTTTTCACATTTTAGCACATGAGCATTTGCAGTTATGTTTTCTATGGGGTGCGCTTGTACAAAAATTAGAAATGGGGACTTGTTACATTTTGTGGGGGGAATTACGTGATTTATAGCAAACGCACCCCATAGAAAAAAGTCACTAGTGCAGCATCATTGTTCACATTATAATTGAAATGTGAACAATATTGCTGCATTAATAAAAATAACACCCAAAAAAATATATGTTTTCCTTTTTTTTTTTCAAAAAAAATTTCTTTCTTTACTTTGAACATGGTCAGGCCTTTCGAATGACACCCTCCATGACCCCCTGGCTGCCACAGTTCTGGAGATATTGGGGTTCAAATGAACCCCTTATCTCCACCAGAGAGGGGGAACCTGGAGGTGGAGCTGCCATCCAAGATGGCGGCCCCCATCAGAGCTAGATCGCGATTTGGCGCCGAACGGCGCCGGATCGCAATCTGGCACGTAAGGGGTTAAAAAAAGGCACCACTTTCAAGAGCAGACACTGCCCTTCAAAGCGGTGCCTTATTTTTTAGTGTAAACCCTCCTGATCGGGAGGGAAGCATAGGCGACTCTACAGGGGGGCAAGGGGCGGCAATTGCCCCCCCTGGTTATTCCTTGCCCCCCATGTGCCCCCCCACCAAAAAATCAGCTCCAGCTTACCACACTTTTCGGACCACTGTATCTCCGTCCCTGTGCATCGTAATATGGACGATCTAGGTGTCATTGAACAAGCAGATTCTGGCCTTTCCAATGATACCCACATGACCATATTCCGTTTGAAATAAAAGTCAAAACATTAAATAATAACAGGCACTTAACCCTTTCGCTGCTGAGGCATTTCCTGCCCGTGTGCTGAGCTCATTTTTACCGTTTTGTGCTCATCATGTTTAAATGCGATTTGAAGTCAAGTTTTCTTATATGACCAAGACAAATTATATATCCTTTTTTTCAGCAGACTCCACAGATTCAAAATATATCATTATTATGTGTATAAGTAAAGATTTAAAAAAAAAGAAAAAAAAAAGGGGGAAAAAAAGTAAAATTTTGTTAAAATTCAGAAGAACAACATTGCATATTTTTTTATCTACACTTTATGACCAGAACTATTGTGGTTATATATTGATACATTAGGTGCCTTTTTAAAAATGGTGTAATGGAGAATATTTCATGTTTTTTTTGTACAAAAATATGCAGTTTTCTAAAAATCAAAAAAAATCTGCTTTTTTCTTATGTCATGACTCATTGTATGTAATACATAAAATTAGTATATCTAAACCAATTGAAATGGAAAAGCTATATATTTTTCTGAAACTAGACAAAATTCCGCAAAAAAAAGAGACCTTTATGACACATTTTAAATTTATTTTGTTATTCATAACTTTATTCAAAAAACATCATATTTAATGTAAAAAAAAAATCATAATAGGTCAAGATTTATATTGCATAATTTCATATTAATTTTTGGGGTAAAATATTTTTGTTTTGCTTAACTATATAAATATATCCCTCCTATAAAATAATAGATCCAATTTGATTGCACAGATCAAGTTTAGGCGGCGTTGGAGGTGCTAATTTGCGCCATGCGCAAAATAAATTTAGAGAAGCTTTTTATGCCAGTTTTTGAAAGGAGGCATACCTGCAATTAAATGGCTCTAGCTCAACAGGGATCTAAAATATGCCAAATAAAGTATATATCCGGACAAAGTAGACTTCCAGATGAATCAAACGTGGGGTTACTTATTATTCTATCATAAATATTGAGCCCGCAACAACTTGTGGAATTTGGATTTGTGCAAAAAAAAATAAAAAAATTATTTCAATCACTTCAGACATGATAAAATCTTTGAAAACTAGGCCTTTCTCTAGCTCAATGCAAAGCCCCAACCCTTGTGATAAAAATGAGACCCAGGTTTAGTGGTCTGGGTCCCCCTAGATGGAGCACGAGGCGCTAATTTGCGCCATGCGCAAAATAAATTTAGAGAAGCTTTTTATGCCGGTTTTTGAAAGGAGGCATACCTGCAATTAAATGGCTCTAGCTCAACAGGGATCTAAAAATGCCAAATAAAGTATATATCCGGACAAAGTAGACTTCCAGATGAATCAAACGTGGGGTTACTTATTATTCTATCATAAATATTGAGCCCGCAACAACTTGTGGAATTTGGATTTGTGCTAAAAAAATAAATAAATGTAAATTCCACATGCTGTTGCGCCCTCTATTTTTATGATAGAATTTTATTAACCCCTCATTTGATTCGTCTGGGTGTCTAGTTTCTCCTAATATATACTTTATGTGGTCTGTTTTAATTTTCTGTTGAGCTAGAGACATTTAATGCAGGTATGCCTTCTTTAAAAAAAAAAAACATTCACAAACATTTTCCCCTTGAATTTTGCTCAACAATTATGTAGTCTATCAACAATTGTATAGTGACTCAAAATGCTGCACAAACACACAACAAGCCCGCCACACATTTTACATTCACTCAATCAGTTGGATTGGCACATGGGGCATCCATGTGAGCAGTAACGCCACGTCAAGGCCCCAACCAGGTTACTGACCATTCACACAACTTTCACATCTGTTTCACTCACCGAATCACACACCTTTCATGCAAGAAGCTAGTAAAAGTGGAGTGAGTGACGTTAAGGGGGCAAAGAAGGGAAAAGTGCAGAAACACGGAAGGGGAGAAGAGAAAGATACAAAAGGGCAACACAATGAGGATTAGAGGGGGTGGAATAGAAACACCCCCCCATTCACATCTGTTTCACTCACTGAATCACACACCATTCATGAAAGAAGATAGGTAAGGGAAGTGGGTGAAGGGAAGGGGCAAAGAAAAGGGCAGAGACAAAGAAGTTGAAGACACACCATTAACACCGCAGTTCAATCTGTCTTCAGAGGCTTCTTTCTACATCTGACGTATGGAGGACATCAGATTGTTGGGGATGGGGCAACCTATTTTATTGTATGTGGGGTGAATTACATTATAACTGGGGGTGGGTAGTGAACTGTAGGTGGGTAGTGAAACGTGGTGGTTATTGAACCGGAGTGGGTAGTGAAACGTGGTGGGTAGTTTTTTTATTAACGCTTGAATTAACACTGCTATAAAATAATGGGGCTGGTTTTGTTTTGTTTTTTATTTGGGAAAATTTAGAGGAATAGCACTATCCAGGAATAAATGCCAGCATGATCCGGGCAAGCTCTGTCCAGATTACACTGCACTGTGTCCATCAGAATGTCCTCAAGATCTGCAAAGATCTTAACGGTCCTATAGCCAGATTTATCAAGAAGCACAAAATCAGTGGCATACCTCAACCTGAAATCTGTTTGTTCTCAGCCGAGAAACAATTCGGTCCCGGTATGCCACTAGTAATGTGTCACTGTATGATAAATCTTGAAGCAATCAGGCACACAAAGACCTGGTTTGGAGGGGCAGTCAGGGCAGTGAAGGCGGCTTTCCTTACGCCGCCCTTGGCGCGCGCAAACCCGACACCTTTTACATGGGTCACTCTTTTCTCAGTTGGTGGAATGTAGCCTGGAAAGTGGCGGTCACGCAACCTAATTACATCTTCCACCTCTTCAACAATGGGAGCATTCTCTTCTGGACAGAGAAGGGACTCGATAACAGATTCCTGAATTTTTAGGAATGTTATCCGTCGGGCATGAGTGGCCTGATACAAGATGAATGCGTTAAGCATTGACATCTGTATCAGATGGACTGCCAGCTTTTTGTACCATACATATGCCTTGCGAGAAGCGAGATATGGTACAAGCATCTGGTCAGACTTGTCCACTCCCCCATGTACCGATTATAATCCTGTACACATAGGGGTTTCATGATAGGGGAATCTCTCCATCTGACGTGAACTGCAGATGTGCATTCATTATGTATCGTTGTAAGTAAATGCACATCCTTTTTGTCTGTGTATTTCACAGCCAGCAGTTCACCGCAGCGCAAGGCAGATGTTTCTCCTCTCTTTTGCTTCCCAAACTGTTTTGTTGGAAAGCCTTTCCTATTCGAACGGATCGTGCCACAGGCTCCAGTACCATTGCTGTACAAAAATTTGTACAGCGGCACACCGTGTAAAAGTTATCTGTATAAATACAGTAACCTTTACCGAATAGTGGATAAGCGAGGTCCCACACTATTTTTTCAGTGGTGGAGAGGGCGGGGGGCAGTCAGGGGGGGCCAGCTGCGAGTCCTTGCCAGTGTATACACGAAAGCGATACATGTATCCACTGGAGCTTTCGCACACTTTATAAAGTTTTATCCCATACCGAGCTCGCTTCGAAGGGAGGTACTGCTTTAAAACAAGACGTCCCTTATAAAGCAGCAAGGACTCGTCGACTGACAAGTTTTGGCCTGGAGTGTATAACTCTTCAAATCTTGCCATCAGATGGTCAGAAGTGGCCGCAACTTGTACAGTCGGTCGTGATCTGGGTGGTCACGGGGCAAAGCCTTTGCATTATCATTATAATGCAAATACCGCAGGAGCAATAAATATCTGTCCCTGCTCATAGTAGCAGGGAAGATAGGGGTGGTTTGGGTACTCTTTTTTGACCAGTATGAGGCTATGCTGTGTTTTTGCACAATCCCCATGTGCAGAGTGAGGCCCCAGAACTTCCTCATCTCTGGCAAACTGGTTGGGGTCCATTTACGCGCCTCGCAGTTGGCAACAATTCTGCCCCTAGACCTTGAAAATATTGTTCGGCATACAGATTGCTCTGCTGAACAATAAATTCCAAGAACCCATCATCTATAATAGCTGAAAAAAGTTGATGGGTTCAAAATTAGTGGTGTCCACTAGTATACCAGGATTGCCAGAAAATTGTGGCAATACTGGCTGGACCATATTAGGGGAGGTCCAGTCAGATCCTGGTTCAGGCATCACCACAGCCTGTGTTGCAGATACCCCTGCAATAGGCCTTTGGGCCGGTGCAGGATCAGGTAGTGCAATTACAGACCGTGCGGTCCCTGCACTACCACGGGAGCACCCTGGTAACTCCGTGCGGCCACGCCGTGGCTCATCACGTAGTTCTTCGTCACTGGAACCGTCACTATCTGATGATGCTCCAGGGACAAAGTCACTGCCTGAATCTTCAAAAGATTCATCAGCGCTGGGATCAGAGTCTGAGATCATAAGGACGTCAGCTGCTTCCTCAGCGCTTAGAAACCTTTTAGCCATAATTTGCTTTCTGAAAATGTATTTTCAAAAGAAAATTACGCCGTTTGATAGTATCTATATATATATATATATATATGTGTGTATATATATATATGCACGTGCGTGTGCGTATATAATATATTCTATATATATATATATAAGCGTGCGCGTGTGTGCGTGCGCGTGCGCGTGTGTGCGTGTGTAAATATGTATATATATATGTGTGTGTGCGTATATAATTATATATATATATATATATATATATATATATATATATATATATATTATATATATATATATATATATATATATATATATATATACAGTGTGTATTAGCAATTTATCACCTATTTTATGGAGACAGCCTCTGCGACACTAACACCTTCGCAATCCACATGCAGACTGAGGATAGAAATGAAAAAATTATCAAGATTTGAAAAATTCATTCCCCGTGATTGGCTGGAGGGTCAATCGCTAGGTTACGGGGTCATTTTAGGGTTATATTTCTATCCTCAGTGGCCATGTTGGAGGTGGCAGTGACAATTGTGACGGCTAAGTGATCATTGTTACTACAGTGATCACATAGCTGTAACAATAAAATGTGAAATAAAATAATAAAAAGGGGATTGTAATTTTATTAAATGTGGGGTTTGGGGGCATCTGGGCAGTTTTGATTTTTTTTACTGCCCTTAGAGACCCTGTGTGTGGTGTTTTTTAATTTATGGTTTTCTTTTAACATTTTTTTTACATTTTATATTATAATGAGGCACACCGTTGGAAAGCTCAGGCTCTGGGCTTTCCATCGGTGCCTCATTTATTACTGCAGCCCTTACCGATGAGGAGATAGAGAGGTCCTAAGGACCTCTCCCCCCTCCTCCTAAAGGCTGTCTATGCGGCTGTTGAAAGTGACGTCATCACGCCAGGCGTGGTGACGTCACTGCGACTCCCATGATCCCACAGTGAGGGCCTACATCCCGGATGTCGGTCCCTCACTGTTTGCCGCCGGGGATCTCAGCCACACCGCCGCTTCGCTGCCGGGAGGATCGGACGCGCTGAGCACGTCCTCCGCACAGCAGCGGGAACTTCCTGGACGCGCTCAGCGCGTCTGTAGCAGCGAAGTGGTTAAACTTAAGCATTTTCACAGGGTTGAAATGTCTCAGCAGTGAAGTGGTTAATGTTCAGACTATACATTACATTGTGTATTACATTAGTTTTTGCCTTGGTTTAGTTGTATATTAAGGGTTAATGGGTAGGCTTCATCCCTCACAGTATACATTTTATTTTTTCCTTGATTTATGGCATTTTAGGGGTTAATGGCTTGGCTACATGCCTCAGTGTATTCATTTCATGTTTTACCTTGATTAATGGCATTTTAGGGGTTAATGAGTAGGCTAAATGCCACATTGTTTATTATTTTTATTGTATTTCCCTGGGTTTATGGCATTTTAGGGGTTATTATGGAAGTTAGAATCTAAAGGGTCTAATGATCTTTAGATCCTCTGCTTTTTGTCACATTTCGGGGAATTTATTTTGCCGAAAATAAAGTGAATTCCCTATTTAGCGAATGGTCACTGCAATTTGCTAAAAGTGGAGTCGCCGAAGCAGCAATCAGACATTCAGCGAATATTTGCCGCAATTCGGCAGTTAAGTATCATGTTAGTACAATAAAAAGGCTACATTGCATCACATTACTCGGGGGTTTTGGAATCTTATTTATATATACTTATTTAGGGCACTATTACCTGGTGTGAGCTAACCCTTGTGTCGGCATATGTTTGCGTTAGCGCCAGGTTAATCGAGTCTAGCGCCTGACCAACAGATCGTTTGCCTCCCGCTACAAACCGGACTGCGAGCTTACTGTACTTTCCACGTCCTTTACTTAACATGGGGAGCGCTAGAGATCTCTAGCACTTTTGCAGCTAACAGATCAGTTGGTGCCAGCGCTAATTTTTTGAGGGGCGCTAATTGCAACATTTTACCTACTGCTCAACCATGGTGCTAACTCCAAAAAACCAGATCTTCGCCAAAATTAACAGGCAATTGAAAGGAATGCAGCACAGGTGTTCTCTTGGCCCCATACACTATAGCAATGGATCTGGTCCGCATTGTCCTTGCTGTTGCAGTCGGCTCTATTATCCACATATATCCTAATTCTAATATATTGCCTAATTTTAAACATTTTATGCTGGGGGTTATTCATAGTATGGAAGCGGTTGATTATTAGGGTGACTGTGTGGACCAAGTTTAAAGGGACACGTGACTAAGTCTTGCCCTGAAACATGTATTATTTATATGCTGCAGCAGGGAAATTTTTGTCGCTCACCTGGCCTTCCTTTTGGATCTATTAAATGCAGTGTAATGATTCTACATGCTGTTGGGAGGCATTTATCATGCACTGCCCATCAGCCTTAATATATGTGTGCATCAAAACATGGATGATACGGCCACCTTGGAGGCTTTTAATAAGGCAGGGTGTGAGGTTATTCACTGGATGTGTTCATATTCAAGCTTGTGAGGGCGGGGGATAGGTATGGCCCAGCACTCTGCACTGGAAAAAAAAAAGTTCTATCCTGTACACAACCGCATTAGCGCTGGGTCTCAGCTCAGGTCTTAGAGTTTCCCTAGCGTGCGCCAAACGACCTTGTTCATGGACTTCTGCAGACAAGATGATCTGTTAGTAGGTCGTCAGGCACTACGTTTTAGCGACTCGTGCTAAACTTTTCCTTTAGTGATGGTGTTTTAGCTCATACCAGGTGATCGGGCCCTTAGTTTTATTCAGTGATATGATTTAGTGGTGAAAATTATTAGTGCCCCCCCAGTTTTGACTGCGGTATCTTCTGTGCCCCCCCTAAATATTGTTCCTAGAGTCGCCACTGGGAGGGAGAGGGATCCAAAAGGATCACCCTCTCCCTTTCAGGTGATGGGTCGCCTGGAAATGACATCATCGCTCATGGCGCGGTGACGTCAGACGTCGGGGGCCAGCCTATCTTCAGCGCCTGACTTCCCTGAAGCCAGAAAGCCACGGGACCCCGGACAGAGAGGTGAGTATCTCCGCCGGGCTCCCGCTTGCAGATGACGTGTGGGGAACGTCCTCCGCATATAGTTGGAGTCAATGAGGAGGTACCCCACACGTCCTCCACAGTGAAAGGGTTAAAAAACAAAACACACCATAACTTTTAAACTTTTAAACGCTGTTTGCAAAATAACTACTGGACGAAAATGTCTGGAATTAACATAAAAGGTCCTAAAAAAAAAAACTATTTAAAAAAAAATCGGATTTTTTTTTTCCTAAAAATTCCTGAAAGATGCCTAAAAAATAAATAACTAAAGAGACTTTTTGCTGCAGATTAAAATAATAAACGGTTTAATACATATTTAATAACAACGGGGAATATTTTTTACATTGAAACCTATGGGATTCGCCTGATTAAACCTGCCGTATGAAACCACCAAAAATCAGGGCATTTCACTGACTTTTCTCTGCTGTTCGGTGTTTCTGAAGAAGCATTGCTTCTCTACGGGGATTTTATTGCCGTCGAACAGGCACCCTATTTTGCTAGCAATTCTCCAATATTTGGCGATTTGCCAGCTTTTGAGTAGCCGAATGGCCATGAAAATGCACCTTACGGGGAAATTCACTGTTAGGCGTAATTTCGGGGCTAGTTCGGCTCTCTCTGAATAACCCTGATAACATTAATAATAAAAGAAACAAAACAGAAAGAATGGAAAGATACACTTAATTACAGTACGGAGTTAAGAAATTCACTCTTTGTCCATTATATAATGTCTCCATTCTCCTCAGGGCAGTTTTATAAATATTAAGATATTTCCCATCCTCCTCCAATATAACGTGTCTTAGGCTGGCCGTCCACTGGCACCGTAGTCGGGGGCGACCGACTTGGTCACCCGACTACGGACAACGCCATCAGCCAATCAGGGTTGTGCACTGGAAGCGTTTGTGGACAACCCAGATCGGCCAATGGACAGGCTGCCAGGTAAAAAAAAAAAAAGGCTGCGGGGCCGGTGCCAGGCCACTGCGGGGAGAAAATTGACTGTCTTTGATGCTGATAAGGATTTTCAGCATCAAGCGCGGCCGGCTCGTGCTGAAAAGTAAAAAAAAAAACAACTTGCCAGGCTGCAGCAGGGGATTGCCCCCTCTCTCCCTGGTGCTGAAAGTGTTTCAGCACGAGGGGGAGTAACGCTGAGCCGGCTCATTAGAAAAGAAACAAAAAAGACGCAAACGAAAAAAAACGGAACCAAAATGTTAGCCAAAAATATCCAGAGAAATACCTAAAAATTAATACAATTTCAATAAATAAAAAGGCTTTTGCTGCAGATTAAAAAATTAAATGGTTGAATAAAAAATAAATTTTTTCGATTGAATCCTATGGGTTTTGCAAACTGCGGTTTTTCTATACAATCATTTTTTTCAAGTTTCCCCTGCACAGCCGGTTTACTATACAATGCATATTTTACTGAATTCCCCGAAGCACGGAAGTTTAACCATACAATTTATCTTTTTCATGTAAACTTGTACCAGATGGTCAGTTGAAATCGGACAAAGTCCCATGAAAATCGTAAAGATCGCTAATCTGTTTCAAACACATAAAATCGTCTGAAATTGTTCGTCGGTGGTCTGATGCAGTGGAAGAG
Organism: Leptobrachium leishanense; assembly: GCA_009667805.1. NCBI lineage: Eukaryota > Metazoa > Chordata > Amphibia > Anura > Megophryidae > Leptobrachium > Leptobrachium leishanense. The sequence continues at coordinate 9,433,647 of CM019065.1, forward strand.
GACTGATTCCCCTGCATGTTGTAGGACTTCAGACGATATCGGATGATCGTACCATCGCACAAACATGGTGCCAGTGGACAGCCAGCCTTATGGTCTGTATCTTTATGTTATTTATCAACTAATTACTCCTTCAAAAGCTGGCCTGAGAGACAGGGCCGGAATCAAATCTCATAGAATATATAACCGCAAAGGCTCGGATGATAAAATGTGAAAAAAATTCCGTTACACACTGTGGATGATTGAAATTTTATTGAAAATTCAATTTTTTTTTAACATTTTTCGTTACAGCATACTGGCAGAACATGATGTATACATATAATAATGATAAATTATGAATCTGCCGGGTATGTTAAATAAAAGGGTATATAATATGTCTGGGTTGTGCAATAAAACGTGACTTCAAATCACGTTTAACCCTTTCGCTGCTGAGGCTTTTCACACCTCTGTGCTGAGGTCATTTTTACCGGTTTTGCTCATCATGTTTAAATGCGTTTTGAAGGCTTATTTTAGTATATGACCCAGACATATTATATATCGTTCTTTCCGTCAGACTCGGTAGATTCATAATATGTCATTATTATATGTATACGTTATTTCATGTCTGTATATTATAACAAAAAATGCAATAAAATATGTATTTTCAATAATTTACAACGTGTAAAGTGTTTTTTTTCACATTTTAACATGCGAGCAATTGCGGTTATATTTTGTATGGGGTGCGCTTGTTAAAAAAATTAGAGATGGGGTCTCGTTACATTTTTTTGGGGGGAAAATTACACGATTTTTAACAAACGCACCACATACAAAAATCGTTAGTGCAGCATCATTGTTCACATTATAATTGAAATGGGAACAATATTGCTGCATTAACGAACCAAAAAAAAGAAAAAAAATATGTTTATTTTTTTTTTATAATTTTTTTTTAAATATATTTTTATTTTTAATTTTTATTTTTATTTTTTTAAAACACTTTTTTCACAGTAGTGTTTGGTATCGTTGGAACGGCCATGCTTTGGCCGATCCAACCATACCAAACTTTAACCCCTAGCTGCCACGGATCGGGAGATAGGGAGTTCATTGGAACTCCCTATCTCCACCGTCGGTGGCAGTTAGGGGTTAACTCTAGGACTGGCGTCATCGTGCTATGCACGATGATGCCAGTCCTCAGGGGGAGTTCCCGGAGGCTTGGCCGACATCCAAGATGTTGGCCAGCTCCGGGAAAGGATCACGAACCGGCGCTTTTCAGCGCCGATTCGCGATCCAGCTCCCCAGGGGTTAATGCCAGGCACAATTTGGAAGGGCAGGCTGTACCCTTCCAAATGGTGCCTGGGTTAACCCCTGCAACGCCGCCGATCGGGAGGGAGAGAGGTCCGAAGGACCTCCCCCCCTCCCTTTCAGGCGCCTCCTCCGCAGATGCGGGGGGGGCGCCTGAATTAGGTGTCATCGCGCTGCCGCGATGACACCTAATTTCATCGGCGGTGGTTCCGGATACTGGACTGACATCAAGGATGTCAGCCCGCACTGGGGGGGGCCAGCGATTGGCCGGAACCCGGCCGAACGCTGACCCCAAAGGGAGGACGCGCTCAGCGCGTCCTCCGCACAGCGGGAGCCATGTGGAGGACGCGCTCAGCGCGTCCTCCGCATGGAAGTGGTTGAACATGACGAGCAAAAATGGTCAAAATGAGCTCAGCACACTTCTACTTTTCGAAGAGTGCCGAACTTGTAAAATTGCCCCCGTCCTTATGAGGTTAAATATCAATATTTTCAGCAGGCTCCTAAGATTCAAAATATATCATTATTATGTGTATACAATCCACAAGTGCCACGAGCACAGCCAGGTGGGAAACGCAGTCACCAACCGTCTCCACGAGGTCCCTATCATGTAGGGACGCCGTCAGCCCCCAAAATCGACTGCACAAAGGAAGTGGGATGAAGTGCACAAAATTTGTTTATACGGGTACAGCAAAACCCATAAAAATCTGTGACATTTCGCCCCGAGGGTCTTAATCATACATGGTGTCACTGATTTTTATGATGTTTTGCTGTACCCATATAAACCAATTTTGTGCACTTCTTCCCACTTGAGGTCCTATCCTTCCTTATTATGTTTATGCGTCATGACACGGCAGAATGCTATAACAAAACATGCCCCAAAAGTTTAATTTCCATTAAGATTTCAATCATTTACAGCGTCTAAGTTTAGTGAAATTAGCTTCCCTACCACAACCACCACTCTCCCCAGCTCCTGCTTTTCCACTCTGATACAACCCAAGCTCACCATCCACATCCATCACTCTCCCCAGCTCCTGCATTTCCACTCTGATACAACCCAAGCTCACCATCCACATCCATCACTCTCCCCAGCTCCTGCATTTCCAATCTGATACAACTGAAGCTCACCATCCACAGCCATCACGCTCCCCAGCATCTGCATTTCCAATCTGATACAACCCAAGCTCACCATCCACAGCCATCACTCTCCGCAGCTCCTGCATTTCCACTCTGATACAACCCAAGCTCACCATCCACAGCCATCACTCTTCCCATTGCCTGCATTTCCATTCTGATACAACCCAAGCTCACCATCCACAGCCATCACTCTCCCCAGTTCCTGCATTTCCACTCTCATACAACCCAAGCTCACCATCCACAACCATCACTCTCCGCAGCTCCTGCATTTCCAGTCTGATACAACCCAAGCTCACCATCCACAGCCATCACTCTCCCCAGCTCCTGCATTTCCACTCTGATACAACCCAAGCTCACCATCCACAGCCATCACTCTCCCCAGCTCCTGCATTTCCACTCTGATACAACCCAAGCTCACCTTCCACAGCCATCACTCTCCCCAGCTCCTGCATTTCCACTCTGATACAACCCAAGCTCACCATCCACAGCCATCACTCTCCCCAGCTCCTGCATTTTCACTCTGATACAACCCAAGCTCACCTTCCACAGCAGGGGTCAAGTCCTGGGGAAAAAAGTGAGGGAACTCACCCAAGAATTCCACAACCCCCCATTACCTGAAGAAGAAAAAAAAGGATGTATATATACATCACCCGAGAATCATGTTTAACCATGCATAGACCCCCCAGAGTTATTTATATCCAGCACAGACCCCAGAATTGTATGCACCAGAGACTCTAGAATTATATATACAGCACAGACCCCCAGAATTATATATACCAGCAGACACTAGAACTGTATGTATCCAGCAGACCCCAGGATTATATATACCAACAGACCCCAGAATTTTCTATACCAGACAGACCCCAGAATTTTATATACCAGCAGACCCCAAAATTTTATATTTACCCAGACTGAACCCAGAATTTATATACCCAGACAGACCCCAGAATTTTATATACCCAGACAGACCCCAGAATTTATATACCCAGACAGACCGCAGAATTGTATATACCAGCAGGCCCCAGAATTTATATACCCAGACAGACCACAGAATTTTATATACCAGCAGACCCCAGAATTTATATACCCAGACATACCCCAGAATTATCTATACCAGCAGACCCCAGAATTTATATACCCAGACAGACCCCATAATTTATATACCAAGACCCCAGAATTTTATATACCAGCAGACCCTAGAATTTTAAATACCCAGAGAGACCCCATAATTTATATACCCAGACAGACCCCAGAATTATATATACCAGCAGACCCCAGAATTGATATACCCAGACAGACCCCATAATTTATATACCCAGACCCCAGAATTTTATATACCAGCAGACCCCAGAATTCTATATACCCAGAGAGACCCCAGAATTTATATACCCAGAGAGACCCCTGAATTTATATTTATTTATTAAGTATTTTACCAGGAAGGATACATTGAAATTTCTCTAGTTTTCAAGTATACCCAGAGAGGCCCCGGAATTTTATATAACCAGACAGACCCCAGAATTTTATATACCAGCAGACCCTAGAATTTATATACCCAGACAGACCCCAGAATTTATATACCCAGACCCCAGAATTTTATATACCAGCAGACCCTAGAATTTATATACCCAGACAGACTCCATAATTTATATACCAGCAGACCCCAGAATTTATATACCCAGGACATACTTGAAAATGGGAGAACTCTCAATGTATCCTTCCTGGTAAAATACTTTATAAATAAATAAATATGCCCAGACAGACCCCAGAATTTAACTTACCCAGACAGACAGACCTCCTCCCACATGTTCCTCCGAGTTCCTGCACGCTGCCGCCGGCTTCTTCTGGTCTGAAGGCTGTGACGCGAACTCGTGAGATCTCGCAGGATCTCGGCAGTAGGCTGCATCACAGCCTTCACAAGGAGCAGGCAGGCAGTGCTCGGGGAACACGAGCCAGTCGAGGGGGCTGCTAGTGGAATGCAGATATTACATTCTGCTAGCAGCCCCAGGGATAAACTAAATCAGTCCACATCGGGAACATGCATTCCCGCAACGTTCCCGCTGCGGGAGAAGTGTGGGAATGCCGTTCCCGCGTGTTCCCACAGGACTCGAGCCCTGATCCACAGCCATCACACTTCGCAGCTCCTGCATTTCCACTCTGAAACAATCCAAGGCATCCTAATATCAACATATCTCCATATCTCCACTCCACTACCACTGCTCTAATCCTACTTTTCATATTTTATAATTGCATTTATGTATTAATCTCTGGCTAATAAATTTTCTTTTTAAATTTTCTTTTTAAAGTTTTTCCTATATTTTTGTTAAACTCTGATCATCAATTTGCTGCCCCATCCCGTCCCATAAATACCTCTCATACACAGACCATTTTCCTTAACTCTGTGTCTTTTTCTTCATACAGCTCACCATCCACAGCCATAACCCTTTTCCAGCTCTTATATCTCTACTCTGAAGTCCCACCCACCTGCCTGCCTTACCCACCCCCTGCCCAGTTCCGGGGCCTTAACCCATAGCTTACCTTTCCAGTTGCTTCCACTTTTCTTTCTAATTACCATTTTCAAGCCCAAGCTTCTCTCATATTAAGTATCATTGCAATGGCCAGACTCTGACCTTTCCAATGACACCTCAGTTAATCTTATAGGATGTATCTATTGGAGATACTCGCAAGTTATACAGCGGCTTATATTTTAGATTAAACAATTCGTAATGTCGCTCTGCACCATCAGCTCTACGCTTGCTTCCAGGGAGGAAACTAACAAGGTGAGTTAATGCAGAGGGATTGTTTGCTTTATAAGTAAAGGACTGCTGTATCTCCAGTAAAGGGATTTACCTGGTAGGAGGGGGAAAGACCAATTTTGATGTCATTGTGCTTTTGTGCGGTCATGACAGTGTCTGGTGGAAGTCCAATTCAAGATGTCAGCCTGTTGTGGATGGATCCCCAGACCAGTGGTAGATTGGAGCTGATCTGCGCTATTGAGACTATGCGTTGAGTGTGAAACTTGTGAAACCGCAAGTGTGAAACTGGAGGAAGCCCCATGTATGACATCTGCAGTGAAGGAGTTAAACTATAGATACCCTTGCTTCCTAAATAAATAAGCCACTGAGTTGAACTAAATATCTTTCTTAGGCCCATGTTTCATGCCCTTAAGGCTTACAGTTGGCATTTCCCAAAACATAACATGTTTTTACATCGCCTGCTCATGTCTATAATTGTATAAATGACATTCAGTATTCCACAGAGACACCATGTGATCAACGACAAGGAAATAAAAGGTTTTCTTGAAGCCATAGCACAACAGAGCATTGGGGGAAAAAACATAAATCTTCATGTACTGGACGAAGAAAAATGCAAACAATTGGCCAGACTCTAAGCCGTATAATTCAGTCCATCGGTAACACGAAATAACTTATTTTATAGAAAACTGTTTCAATGGAAAGTGTAAAGAGCTCGGAACTCGACGTCTGTCAGATGAAGTTAAGGAAGCAATGAAAGGGTTACTTAAATAGAATGAAATAGTCGGAATCTGTTACAAAGAAAATCTCATGTGACGGATTGGATAAGTATGTTGCTTGTGGCAGTATGATTTATGAGTCTGTAGCTTCCTTATGTTTCATGGCTTGAAAATCTTAAAAATCAAACTGAGGATTGGCAGAAATTTATTTATTAAATATCCTCAAATAAGGGAAAAAATTTACTGAAAGAAGACATGTTTTGAATGTTTCCGGTTGTATAAAATGTGAACATCTTTAATGTTATTGAGAAAATAAGCAGTAAGTCAAGTGGGGATCAATCCATTGTAGCCAGAGGTAATGTTCTAAAAAAAGAAGTGTGGGAACGCACCGAGATTCCTGTTCCCCTATTAGCAATGATTATCTTGCATTCAAACAACAGTTACAAGTACGCATACAGTGCCATCAGATTCCGTAGCTCTTTACAATGGGGCAGAATAAACAGGAGACGTACATGATACAAGAGGAAAGACAACCCTGCCCGTAGGATAACTGTCCAGGTAATACAACACTTTAAACCAAGTGCTCAGGCACACATCCTGTGAGCTTACAACCTTAGGGACAGGTGTAACTGAAACAAATGGGAGCAGAGGGAAGGTGAAACTGGTGGCCAGAAGAATATGGTAGGGATTGCATGGTAAGGACCAGAAGCTTGGGCTTAGTAAGAGTGATTTGAGAGAGAAGTGGAGACAGCTGGAAAGAAGACCTGAAATTAGGGACCCGGGCCTGGGAGGGCGGATGGGTTGGGAGTCAGAACAGCAAAAGGAGAGAGATGGAGGTCAGTCTGTGTGAGTATGCTGTAGAAAGAGAATGAGGTTTGGTTAAATTGCTCAAATAGCTAACCATTTACAGCGCAGGGGGCAGGAGGGAGGGAAGAGAGAGAAAAAAGGGGGCTTTTCTAAAAGGAATGCAGGGAGATTTTAAAGAGGACTAGTCAGCCAGAGATTAATAAATGCAGACATAAATTACAATTGAAAGAATATAGCAGCCTGGAATATAGTGCTGGATGTCATGTTGAATGTTGGATACCTCAATGCTTGTTGCAGGGCGCAGAGGGAGAGAGATGCAGGTCAGTCTGTGTGAGTATGCTCAATGCTTGTTGCAGGGCACAGAGGGAGAGAGATGCAGGTCAGTCAAGTGAGTATGCTCAATGCTTGTTGCAGGGCACAGAGGGAGAGAGATGCAGGTCAGTCTGTGTGAGTATGCTCAATGCTTGTTGCAGGGCCAGAGGGAGAGAGATGCAGGTCAGTCTGTGTGAGTATGCTCAATGCTTGTTGCAGGGCACAGAGGGAGAGATATGCAGGTCAGTCTGTGTGAGTATGCTCAATGCTTGTTGCAGGGTGCAGAGGAGAGAGATGCAGGTCAGTCTGTGTGAGTGTGTTCAATGCTTGTTGCAGGGCGCAGAGGGAGAGATATGCAGGTCAGTCTGTGTGAGTGTGTTCAATGCTTGTTGCAGGGTGCAGAGGGAGAGATATGCAGGTCAGTCTGTGTGAGTATGCTCAATGCTTGTTGCAGGGTGCAGAGGGAGAGAGATGCAGGTCAGTCTGTGTGAGTGTGCTCAATGCTTGTTGCAGGGCGCAGAGGGAGAGATATGCAGGTCAGTCTGTGTGAGTATGCTCAATGCTTGTTGCAGGGCGCAGAGGGAGAGATATGCAGGTCAGTCTGTGTGAGTATGCTCAATGCTTGTTGCAGGGTGCAGAGGGAGAGAGATGCAGGTCAGTCTGTGTGAGTGTGCTCAATGCTTGTTGCAGGGCGCAGAGGGAGAGATATGCAGGTCAGTCTGTGTGAGTATGCTCAATGCTTGTTGCAGGGCGCAGAGGGAGAGAGATGCAGGTCAGTCTGTGTGAGTATGCTCAATGCTTGTTGCAGGGTGCAGAGGGAGAGATATGCAGGTCAGTCTGTGTGAGTGTGCTCAATGCTTGTTGCAGGGCGCAGAGGGAGAGATATGCAGGTCAGTCTGTGTGAGTATGCTGTGGTAAGAGCAATCTGATATATTTAATGTGTGATATTTAGATATGGGCATTTTAATAATCAAATCAAAAATATTTGCTTAATCTTATTTTGATTGAGAGTTAAGACGGATATACTGTATATGATTTAACATGAATACAAGCTTTATAGTGTATGGAACCAACGGGTATTCAGTAGAGTTGTGCAAGCTGAAAAAATATTTTTGGATCATTTCAGATGACGCTAAATTCGTTTACATTCGGTTCATAATTTCAGATCCATTCGGACTGATTCGAACGTGAGATTAGTCAATATTTGGCTCACTTTTTTATAAAGAATTATGGTGTTTGCTATAACAATGACAGTTTCTTGTATTTTGTTTGAAATATATGTATAGAGTAAATATACAAGTAAATATAAATCTATTTTTTTATTGTATGTTGTTTTCATTATTATTTCTTTTTACGTAAATTCAAATTTTTGTTTTACAACTAACAAATGAATAATCAATTATCTATAATGGTAAATAATTTAATTTATAACTAAAAGTTATTTCATTATTTAATTTGTATTAATTTATTTATTCTATTTATGGTTTGTAAATGTATTATATAATTTATTTATTTGCAAAATATTTTACCAGGAAGGATACATTGAGATTTCTCTCGTTTTCAAGTATGTCCTGGGTATATAATTAAATATTACTCTAGATGTATATATCCCACCTGTGTCAGAACCAAATGAATTTGTTACAGTGAATTGATCCAAATTGATTCGTTATATTCCAATTGGTTTCAAAAAGCAGTCGTTATTGATTCGTAATTTTAGAAATACTTCCAAAATAAGAATTGCTGAAAATTCAGACGAAATGTGATTTGTTTCGAAACTAATCGCTCATGTCTACAACTCGGTTCCCTCTGCTAAAACTGTGTTCCCATTCAAAATGGAGAAGCACTTCATGGCTGTATTTGACCAACTTGTGGATGTGGTGTTGATCGGATCGGATTGCTTTTGGTAAAAATATCACCTGTAACTAAGAGCTCACACTTTTACTAGGATCATGGCTGATTGGAGACATTTAAGTGGTTTTACCTCTTTCAAGACACTAAGGACCCATTACATTCTCCCTCGCATTTGTTTTGCGCGCGCGCAAATGCGCATTTGCGTGAGTGCAAAACCATTTGCGCAGAATGTCGTATTACGACGTTCGTGCAAACGATGCACATAATCGTCTACCGCGATTGACCCTGTGCGAAGAAATTTTCCTGCACGCATCCTATACTTAACATTGACAGCACAAATGCGCTCGTGCGCTGGTACGCCGATGGTATTACAATCTTCACGCAACGAAAGTTTGCGCACATTTTCGTTACGTCTTTGAAAAGCAGGTGGTACCTGTAAATGTGATCGTTTTGGGCGAAACGAAATACACCAACACAAAAAAAAATACAGCACAGTACAGTTACACATTCTACACATACCCAAACAATAAAATATATAAATTGTGTCATTGTAAATTTTTTCTTTTTTGGGCTGATGGTTGTTAATTCTTTTTTTTTTCGTAAATATTTTATTGGAAATGGGTGATTGATGTTGGCTGAATCCCGTGACAAATCCCGTGACAAAACAGTTTGCCCAACGATTCCTGTAACGCAACATTCATTTTGCGAACGGCTTTGCGCGCCGGATTTGCGCATGAAAAATCTTGAAGGAAGAAAAGATGTGCTCGGATCGTAATACCACGTTCATTTTCACTCGATCACATTTTTTTTGTGCGCAAAAAAAATTGCGCTGCGCGAGTGCAATTGCACAGAGAATGTAATAGAGCCCTAAAGGGGTTATTCAGAGAGAGCTGATCTGGCCTTGAAATGTAACCGAACACTGACATTCAACGTACGGTGCCATTTTAGGGCAATTTGGCTATTCAAGAACCAGGCAGTTCGCCCAAATTTTGGCGAATTGCCTGCACGTACGGTGCCTGTTCAAAGGCAGTGAAATTCCCCATAGAGAAGCAATGGTTAGTTTATTCACAGACACCGAACAGCAGAGAAATGTCTGTGAAATGCCCTCATGTTCGGTGGTTTAATTCGGCAGATTTATTCAGGTGAATCCCATAGGTTTCAATGTAAAAAATATTCCCGTTTTATTCAATATCTAATAAACTGTTTATTCTTTTATTCTGCTGTAAAAGTCTCTTTATTCATAGCTTTTTTAGGATCTTTTAGACAATTTTTGGTATTTTTTTGGCAATTTTTTTTTCTTAAATTGTTTTTTGTCTTCTCTGTAACAGACCATTTTTTTTTATCATTCACTGGATCTTACATGTAAATTCCAGACATTTTCTGTAGTTTTTTTTCAAACAGCATTTCAATTTTGACACTTTCAATCGTATTTTTATTTTTTTACCCCATTCGTCAGCTTGTCAGCTTTTGCCAGAGGCTGGTCTGCACTGTACACTTTCCGGCGTGTACCGCGTGGTTTTTCCAGAGGTTCTAGTGGGTTTTCGGTGGGATTGCGGCGGTTTTGTGGCAGGTTTTCCCTGCACTCCGGGGACCCGGGTGAGGAACTTTGATTCCCCGACGTGCAGGGAACTGCAAGGAACGAGAGAGAACTGAAATGTTGGCGACATATCAGTGCACTCGTAATAATAATCACTTAGTTGTATTAAATCATGTTTTTAAATATTGATACAGAATCATTTAACTATTTCTTCTATTATCCATTATTTACTCAGCTCTCTCGCTACAAGACGGATGAGTCTGCTATACCCAGAGCAGATGATTTTGCAGACGCGGCATGAGAATGGAAGACGAAATACATGGAGATGACCACATTCAGTTTACTTATCCTGGTTTTCATGGGCACAATAGGTCATCAATCACGTATGTACTCATTTTGGGATTCCCTTCTCTTAATGCTCATAAGATGCTATTTTTTGCTCTTGTCTTATTCCTTTACTCCATGACGATCACTGAAAACGTTCTCATTACGGTCCTTGTATCGATAAGTCATCGCTTGCGTTCTCCTATGTATTTCTTTCTTGCCCATTTGGCTATGACAGACATAATCCTTGTGACAAATATTGTTCCAAACATGCTCCACATTATAATACGAGAAGGGACCACCATGAGCTTTTCTGGATGTCTGACCCAGTTCTTCATGCACGGGTTGGCCGTTTCTACAGAGTGCTTCCTTCTCACGGTAATGTCCGGTGACCGGTACCTGGCTATATGCAAACCTCTCCATTATATGCTGCTCATGACAAAGTCTCGTCAGTATTCCATGGTTATCTGCTGTTGGATGTGGAGTTTTATGGCAGCACTCTTTACTCTTGTACTTGCGTGTAATTTGGACTTCTGTGGCCCTCATGTTATTGACCATTTCTTCTGTGATTTTTTTCCTGTCCTGGCACTATCTTGTTCAGAAACCTCTATTTTGGAGATGGACATACTTTTACTTTCCGTACCAATGATGCTGGTACCTTTCATATTTATTACCGGAACATACATTCACATATCTCTCACCATCGGCAAGATCTCATCTCTCTCCGGTCGTCGGAAAGCCTTCTCCACCTGTAGTGCACACATAGTAGCTGTCTGCATGTATTATGGATCTATGGTTTCTATATACATGATACCCTACAGAGCTCATTCCCTGCTCTCAAACAAGTTAATCTCATTGGTTTACTCTTTATTCACCCCACTTGTGAATCCAGTCATATATAGTCTACGTAATCAGGAGATAAAAGCCTCCCTGGTAAACATGAAATGCTGCCATAATACCCCTTAACTCTCTCAGCAACAACTCTCAGAAACGTACTCTCTCAGCAACGTACTCTCCCAGCAACGTACTATCTCAGTAACAACCACCCATCCAACCTTCTTCTAGTCTTGCCTACATCCTGGCAATAACCAATGTGCTGGACACTCCCACCCACCACCGACAGAGAAAGTATAAATCAAAACACCAAAATCATACCAGAGGTGACAACTATTTCCTCTGGAATGGCTACTCGTTCCAAATCATGCTCTGCTCCCTCAACTGGAAGCCACGGTCCCTGGAAGGGCTAAGTAGTCTACGGCCTAATGATTGCTGAGAAAACAAAACCCATCATGGAGAACAAGGCCTTGAAAACAGAAGGGCCCCATCTCAAACAAACTGTTATGGTTAACGAGTGAGCCATTAACCCCTTCACTACCAAGTGATTAACAAAAACGAGTGTCAGGAACCAGTGTTTTTTTGAAAAATAAGTTTAATTAACACTTTCGCTGCTGAGCCATTTCACACCTCTGTGTGCTAAGCAAATTTTTACCAGTTTCGCTCATCATGTTTAAACACGATTTGAAGCCACATTTTGTTATATGACCCAGACATATTATATATCGTTCTTTCCGGCAGACTCGGCAGATTCATAATATATCATTATTATATCTATACATCATGTCTTGCCTGCATATTATAACAAAAAATGCAATAAAATTAGAATTTTCAATAATCTACAGTGTGTAAAGTGTTTTTTTTTCACATTTTTATCATGCGAGCCTTTGCGGTTATATTTTCTATGGGGTGCGCTTGTTAAAAAAACTTAGAAATGGGAACTCATTACTTTTTTTTTGGAGGAAATTACGTGATTTTTAGCAAACGCCCACATAGAAAAAATCGTTAGTGCAGCATCATTGGTCACATTATAATTGAAATGGGAACAATATTGCTGAATTAATAAAACAAAACAAAAAAAACATTTTTTTTTTTATTATTTTTTATTTTATTTATATATATTTTTTTTACGTTACATAGAACGTGGTCATGTTTGGTATCATTGGAAAGACCTTGCTCTGGACATCAAAGATTTCAGCCCGCACTGGGGGGCCGCAGCGATTGGCCGGAATGCTCAGCGCGTGCTCCGCAGCCAAGTGCACATGCAGCTGGACGTGCTGAGCGCGTCTGTCACGGAGCTGACAACTGGCGCTCCTCAGCGAGCCACAAGAAACTGACTTGGCTGTTTTAAAGACCATTTTTACTTTTCCCTCGGTTTTCCTTTTTAAATTATATGGACATATGTCATGGGACTCACGTGGCACTCGACGCTTCAAACCCCAAGAGACTTTATGTTCATTTATATCGTGTGATTTTAGATATATTTTACAGTGTTTGGTTTTGGTTTAAATTAGTTTAGTGTAAAATGACGTAGCTTTGGTTTTAAAGATACTTGTATTCCTGTAGGTAAATGTGTTTCTGTATAGCCAGTAAACAAGCTTTACTGCTGTGTAATTTATGCACCAGGGCTTTTCCCCTTATCTAGGTGCATGTTTAAATCAAGGGATCTGTGATAGTGTTTGTGTTTAATCTGATGTGTTAGAACAATGAATTATACAAATGTTGTGTGAGCTGAAGGCTAAAGAATGTAAAGAATGTTTATTGTAAATAACTGACATAATATAATTAGTATATTGGTAGGACGAGGTGCGTCATTTATGCAAATTATAACTGTTGGACTTCAGCATAAATGGTGGCGTTTTGTTCATTAAAAGTCAGAGAACTCTCAGAGCTCAGAGAGAGAGAATCCTGTTTAACCACTTCGCTGCTGAGGACGCGCTCAGCGCGTCCTCAGCAGTCCCGCTGGTGTGCTGAGGACGCGCTGAGCGCGTCCTCCCATTGGGGTCAGCGTTCGGCCGGGTTCCGGCCGATCGCTGGCCCCTCCGGTGCGGGCTGACATCCTGGATGTCAGCCCGGCATCCGGACCAGCAGCCGCCAGAATTAGGTGTCATCGCGGGGGCGCGATGACACCTAATTCAGGCGCCCCCCCGCATGTGCGGAGGAGGCGCCCGAAAGGGAGGGGGGGAGGTCCTTCGGACCTCTCTCCCTCCCGATCGGCGGCTCTGCGGGGGTTAACCCAGGCATCATTTGGAAGGGCACAGCCTGCCCTTCCAAATGATGCCTGGCATTAACCCCTGGGGAGCTGGATCGCGAATCGGCGCTGAAAAGCGCCGGTTCGCGATCCTTTCCGGAGCTGGCCGACATCTTGGATGTCGGCCAAGCCTCCGGGAACTCCCCCAGAGGACTGGCGTCATCGTGCGTAGCACGATGACGCCATTCCTAGAGTTAACCCCTAACTGCCACCAACTGTGGAGATAGGGAGTTCCAATGAACTCCCTATCTCCCGATCCGTGGCAGCTAGGGGTTAAATTTTGGTATGGTTGGATCGGCCAGAGCATGGCCGTTCCAACGATACCAAACATGAAAGTGAAAAATTTGTAAAAAAAAATAAAAAATGAAAAATAAAAATTAAAAAAATTAAAAAAAAAATTAAAAAAAAACACTTTTTTTTATTTTTTTGGTTTGTTAATGCAGAAATATTGTTCCCATTTCAATTATAATGTGAACAATGATGCTGCACTAACGATTTTTGTATGCGGTGCGTTTGTTAAAAATAGTGTCATTTTCCCCCAAAAAAAATGTAATGAGACCCCATCTCTAATTTTTTTAACAAGCGCACCCCATACAAAATATAACCGCAATTGCTCGCATGTTAAAATGTGGAAAAAAACTCTTTACACATTGTAAATTATTGAAAATACACATTTTATTGCATTTTTTGTTATAATATACAGACATGACATAACGTATACATATAATAATGACATATTATGAATCTACCGAGTCTGACGGAAAGAACGATATATAATATGTCTGGGTCATATACTAAAATAAGCCTTCAAAACACGTTTAAACATGATGCGCAAAACAGGTAAAAATGACCTCAGCATAGGGGCGGGAAAAGCCTCAGCAGCGAAAGGGTTAACATATACAAATATGTTAGTACAGTAAATAAAATCATTGGGAGTATTTTAAAATGTCTTTAAAGAGTATAATTAATTAAAAATGATTATTAAAAAAAAACACTGGTTCCTGACAATGTTTCTTTCGGAAAAAAACAATTGGTAGGAAAGGGGTTAAGTGTAATTTCAGTGCTTTGAATTTTGGGATAATTTGGTGATTCGGTTTCAGCGAAAATACATTGAATTCACTATTCACAAAATGGTCATCACATGACGCCGAAATTGGCATCAAAGAAGCAGTCGTAGAAAAGCAGCGAAAACTGCAGAATTGGCTTTGAGGAAATCCGCCGAACTAGGAAGGAAAAAAGTACCCATTAGCAAGGCAAAAATGAATAGAAATGCAGTAATAATGAAAATGGTTCTCCTGAAAGAGTGTGTGTTACTTCACAATCCATGCACCTATTTGGCACCCACAAAATATGAAAAAACCCAGAAGGTAATTATGCACCTTCTTTTAATTTTGAAGGAGAGCATTAATTCTGCAATGTAGCCGACACAGCAGACTTTAGGGTTATTCAGAGAGCACCGAAAAAACAGCAAAAAAAACACATCCAACATGATGCAAAAAACACACCTAGCACATCTGGAAAAAGCTGATGAACACAGTGCAGACCAGCCGCCAGAAAAAGCCGACAAGTCGACGAACGGGCTAAAAAAAAAAGGTTTCAAAGTGTCAAAATTGAAACGCTGTTTGTAAAAAACTACTACTCAATGAAAATGTCTGAAATTTACATATAAGATCCTATGAATGATAATAAAAAGGGCTGTTACAGAAAAAAACAAAATCTGCTTATTAAAAAAACGTAAAAGAATGTCCCTAAAAAATCCCCAAAAATGTCTAAAAGATCCTAAAAAAATCAATAAATAGGCTTTTTGCTGCAGACTAAAATAATAAATGGTTTATTAGATATTGAATTAAAACGGTGATATTTTTAACATTGAAACCTTGGGGATTCTCCTGAATAAACCTGCCGAATGAAACCACCGAATGGCAGGGCAATTCTGAATGGTTAATCACACCATTTCTGAGCAGAGAAAACGCAGAATCACCCACTTTTATCTTCTGCACAGGGGGAAAGAAAAGACAGAAATGTAAGGAATTCAGAGGATATGCCCCTATCCTTCTTTGCAATTAAGGGGTTAATTCCTTAACTGGACATCTTAAAAGGAGTAAAACACAGGTGATCTTATAATAGTTTTAGGAATGTTTTTAATCTAGGTTAATTAATGCAAATAAATTATCTTTCCACGTAATAGCCAGGTACAAGTCATTTATTTCTCACAAAATATATTTAACAAAACATTGAAGAAAAGATTCCTCTATAACAAATAGAGGTATTGACTCTCTAATACCTTTAAAATAAACCTTTATTAGTACACTTAAACATACAAAATTTTAAAGTTTCCAGAGTACTGACTTGTGGTGGATTCTGTGTTCCTGCTTGCGGGAGAAGAAGAAGAATAAATAAATTCCAAGTTGCTGCACCACCCCGTTGGATGACGGCTATTACAGATATGATAGAAACATTTAAATACGTAAAGGGAATCCACAAGGTAGAGGAAGGGAGTATATTTAAAAGGAAACAAAATAGCAAAACAAGAGGACATAGTCTTAGATTAGAGGGGCAAAGGTTTAAAAGTAACATCAGGAAGCATTATTTTACTGAGCGGGTGGTGGATACATGGAACAGTCTTCCAGTAGAAGTGGTAGAGGCCAAAACAGTAATTGAATTTAAGCAAGCATGGGATAGGCATAAGGCTATCCTAAACAAAAGATAAATCCAGGTAAAGTATCCATGTAATTGGGCGACTAGATGGGCCGAAAAGTTCTTATCTGCCGACATTTTTCTATGTTTCTATGTTTCTATGTTTCTATTACAACCACATAAATCGCTAGAATTTCCTGCAGGTCTCCTTTGTGTGGGACTCAATTGCTAGCCCTAAGGCTGGTGGCACACGAGCATTAACAGAGAGAGGAAGGAACATCCGTGAGAGTGGGCGTTCCTTCCACTCTGTGCGCTCAGCGTACAAACTTGGAATTTTTTTTTCTTCTCCCGCAAGCAGGAACACAGAATCCACCACAAGTCAGTACTCTGGAAAAGTTTAAATTTTGTATGTTTAAGTGTACTAATGTCATCAGCGCTTATTCCTATTATACCGTGTGAAACAAAACGCAATTAGAGGCTTTGGTTTCTATTAATGGCCATTAAGAGTGTAAGCTCACCCGCCAAACGTTACAGCACCTCTAGTGAGGGTGAGTCCAATCCAAAATTAAGCCACAGGCTGCTGTGTATGAGCCATCCCTGCTCATGCTGCTTTTCAGTCATGAGGTAGACTGGTGGGCTTTTAGTAATGCCCCCCCTCCTGAAACAAATCCGCCTTGGGATCAAAAAACAGCTGCAATGATGACCTGGCTGGAGGTACAATAAAACATACATAGTACAGGAGTGGTGGGGTCGCGCCTTTTCCCGATGGAGCGGCTGCAACCACCAGAGGTACCCAGCCCAGAAACATGTATAAAACATAACAAGGAGAATTCCTAATACACTGTGTGAAACAAAACACAATTAGAGGCTTTGGTTTCTATTAATGGCCATTAAAAGAGCATGAGCAGTTATGGTTCGCTATACAGCAGCCTGTTGCTGCATTTTTGGATAGGACTCACCTTCGCTAGAGGTGCTGTAACGTTTGGCGGGTGAGCTTACACTCTTAATGGCCATTAATAGAAACCAAAGCCTCTAATTGCGTTTTGTTTCACACAGTATAATGGGAATAAGCGCAGATGACATTTTTCTCCTTGTTATGTTTTATACATGTTGCTGGGCTGGGTACATTTGGTGGTTGCAGCCGCCCCGTCGGGGAATAGGCGTGACCCCGCTCCTCCTGTATTAAGTGTACTAATAAAGGTTTATTTTAATGGAATTAGAGAGTCAATACCTCTGTTTTTTATAGATACATTTTTTCTTCAATGTCAGTAGGTGTTTAATCACCAATATCTCTAATTGGCACATTCCATCATAATGTTAGGGAATCATGGTTGCATGATCCTAGATGGTTGTTTTGATCTTATATAAAACTTTAACTTATATTCCGTGAAAGAGTTAATAACACCAATATGCAAGGTTTTGTTGTTTTGAAATGAATAGTCGTATCTGAATGGATTTCTTGCGCAGATTCCGAAATTGACCTTCAAAATTCCGTATCACGTCAAGTTTTTTCACAAATGACAGAAATGTGAAAATTTAAAAAAACGTTTCATGAATGGTCTTTGTGCGAGGATTTCAAGGTGATTGGAATATTGCTCGGCCAACATGCAGGCTACACCAAATGTCCTTGCTTTTTTTGTGAATGGGACTCCAGAGCAAGGACGGAACATTGGGTTCGGCAGCAGTGTCCAGTCAGAAGTACATTCACACCTGGCGAAAAAAACATTGTTCCACTTCCACTGGTTGATCCCTCAAAAATACTGTTGCCACCTTTACACATCAAACTTGGCTTAATGAAGCAATTTGTGACGGCTTTAAGCAGGGACAGTAAATGCTTTCAGTATCTTGGTGGTAAGTTTCCATCAATCACGTCTGAAAAAATTAAAGCTGGCATTTTCATTGGCCCTCAAATCCGAAAATTAATGGCAGACAACATATTCGAGGAAACCATGAGTGAGTGCGAATTGTGAGCATGGACTGCATTCAGAATGTGGTACACAACTTTTTGGGGAACACGAAGGCTTCAAATCACACCACTTTAGTCGAGGATATGCTGGAATCCCATGAACTGCTTGGTTGCAACATGAGGGTCAACGTTCACTTTCTTCATGCTCCTCTAAATTACTTTCCTAACAATCTTGGTGATTTTTCGGAAGAACATGGCGAGCGCTTCCATCAGGATATTAAAGTGATGGAAAAGTGATACCAAGGAAAGTGGACTGTACATATGATGGCCGACTAGTGTCGGATGATGAACAGAGACTGTACGGACGCACACCGAAGACAATCCAAAAAGAGGAAGTTTGAAGGGGAGCCCAGTGGCGAATGTTAGGTATGTTTGCTTTTGAATATATATTTATGTTTATCTATTCCTTAAACAATCAATTCGCCCCTCCAGAGAACATTTTCACACGTTACAAACGTTGTCATATAGCAATGTCGTTAAAAAATAAAGTTTTTTTACAATTTTCACATTTCCATCATTTGTGAAAAAACTTGACTTGATACGGAATTTTGAAGGTCATTTTCGGAATCTGCACAAAACATCCATTCAGATACACCTATTCATTTGAAAACAACAGAAAAAGGTTGAAAAATTGCAGATCAGTGTAATTCTTCCGTCCCATACCTCACAACACTTTATTCCTTCCAGGCCTCCAACCACATACATTGTCCATTCATGAGTCCTTGGGTATTGCTACATACCTTCGTCTCTGTCCTCCTACGAAACTCCACTGACCTACAATCTCAAAGAAGCCAACTGCAAGCAATATGGAGTCCTACGATTACTTCTTCTCTACCCATCTGCTCATCAGCCGCAGCGATTCATACACCTTCTGAATGAGCATGTTTACAAAACTTTCATACAACATTGACAAACCTCGTCTATTTCCACAAGGATTTTGACAGCCAAATACTTTTCCACTCTGACTGCTGTTGCAGCTTCGGAGAAGGACCTTGGCCCTCCAGACAAACCGTCTAACTGGGAACGCAATCAGGGACTCCATCTTTTATCCATGCATATGCATGAAAGCTATAGAATAAGCTTAGAAAATGTTGGGTTATCTAGATCTTGGGAGTGAAGGGGTCAATAGTGAGTTTAAAAATACCTTTACTCAAAAAAATATAATTTTTTTATGAAATAGGGTAAATTGAGAAAATAGCTAAATACATATAAATACAGGACTAATATTTTTGATGATTCAGTATTCATCTTTATATTACACATAAAGCTTTTGGTTAATTTAAAACATGTCTAGGGATTTATACCCATCAGGATTTGCTCATCCCTGTATGTTTATCTCGCTCTTTAGATCATCTTCTATTTGATATAATTGTCTAAATACTTAAAATTCCGTATGGATTCTATGAGATCAACAAGAAATGTATAAAAACGGTTCCTCCTTGAATCATAAGGTGTCAGACACCTTGGCCATGTAACACAAGAAGAGACGTATAAAGCTCTGCAACAACAGAAGATTCATAAAGGGAACAAAGAAACCTAATATCACTGCAATGAACTGTAGTCTGGAGTCTAAGGTCATTGGAGCAATACAAGGGATTAGAGGCATGAAAGATGAATTAAATCACATTATAATATAGAATCACATTATAATATAGTATACTAGAAGTGATTAGTAGAGATGTGCACACTTTTTTTTTCCATTTCGCTTTGGCATGTTCGGTTTTTCAAAAGTTTTGTTTTGGCTCGTTTCGGTTCAGTGTTTTATATTGATTTTTGTTTCGTGAAATCGGGGAATTTCGGTCTTATGGATCGTCTGTTCTCTTCATTTCAAAGGGTCCATCCTTGTTTTCAGATTTTCGTTTTGACTTTAGACGTATGGTATTTCGGATGCTCCGATATTTCGGTCGATACGGTAATCCTGCCGATTCGTTCCTTCAGACGTATTTTTTTTTATGAAAGATACATTTTTCTTATGAATATGAATTGCACAACTTTATTTAATCATATAAAATATATCTTATACTGTTAGACTGGGGATTTAGGTAAAGCTAATTAAATATTTAAAATAAATATATTATTGATGCAGAAAGAAAGCACTGGAACAAGTGACAAAAGTGACTGATGATACGAAATCAGCAACGGCACCGAAACAGACTCGAAACGATACAAAAATACGTTGTCCGAAATTAACTAAAACAGAATCGAAATTGCGAATAGAACGAAAATGACTTGCGATTTTACAAATTTCATGTCCATACGAAATAACGACATTTTTTTCGTTTCATATCAGGAAATATTTTGGATGGTGTGTATTTCGTTGCTGGTCCGGTTCAAAACGTCGGACGAATCCGAAGCACCGAATAGGCCCGTTTTGTGGGAAAAATGAATCGGTACGAAACGAAACGCACATCCCTAGTGATTAGAGGCGTGTTAGATGAATTAAATCACATTATAATTATGGATCACATTATAATATAGCATAATAGAAGTGATCAGAGGCGTGTTAGATGAATTAAATCACATTATAATATAGAATCAGATTATAATATAGAATAATAGAAGTGATTAGAGGCATGTTAGATGAATTAAATCACATTATATTATAGAATCACACTATAATATAGCACAATAGAAGTGATTAGATGTGTGTTAGATAAATTAAATCACATTATAATATAGAATCACATTATAATATAGAATAATAGAAGTGACTAGAGGCATGTTAGATAAGTTAAATCACATTATAATTATGGATCACATTATAATATAGCATAATAGAAGTGATTAGAGGCGTGTTAGATAAGTTAAATCACATTATAATATAGAATCACATTATAATATAGAATAATAGAAGTGACTAGAGGCATGTTAGATAAGTTAAATCACATTATAATTATGGATCACATTATAATATAGCATAATAGAAGTGATTAGAGGCGTGTTAGATAAGTTAAATCACATTATAATATAGAATCACACTATAATATAGCATAATAGAAGTGATTAGATGTGTGTTAGATAAATTAAATCACATTATAATATAGAATCACATTTTAATACAGAGTAATAAAAGTCTTATGAGGCGTGTTAGATTAATTAAATCACATAATATAGAATTACATTATAATATAGAGTGATAGAAGTGATCAGAGGCATGTTAGATAAATTAAATCACATTATAATATAGAATCAGAATTTATAATATAGAACTACATTATAATACAGAATTGCATTATAATATAGAATTACATTATAATATAGAGTAATAGAAGTGATTAGAGCAAGTTAGTTTACTTAAATCACATTATAATATAGAATCACAATTTATAATATAGAGTAATAGAAGTGATTGAAGTCGTGTTAAATGAATTAAATCACATTATAATATAGCATAATAGAAGTGATTAGAAGCATGTTAGAAGAATTAAATCACATTATAATATAGAATAATAGAAGTGATTAGAGGCGTGTTAGATGAATTAAATCACATTATAATATAGAATCACATTTTAATACAGAGTAATAAAAGTCTTATGAGGCGTGTTAGATTAATTAAATCACATAATATAGAATTACATTATAATATAGAGTGATAGAAGTGATCAGAGGCATGTTAGATAAATTAAATCACATTATAATATAGAATCAGAATTTATAATATAGAACTACATTATAATACAGAATTGCATTATAATATAGAATTACATTATAATATAGAGTAATAGAAGTGATTAGAGCAAGTTAGTTTACTTAAATCACATTATAATATAGAATCACAATTTATAATATAGAGTAATAGAAGTGATTGGAGTCGTGTTAAATGAATTAAATCACATTATAATATAGCATAATAGAAGTGATTAGAAGCATGTTAGAAGAATTAAATCACATTATAATATAGAATCACAATTTATAATATAGAGTAATAGAAGTGATTTGGAGTCGTGTTAAATTAATTAAATCACATTATAATATAATATAGCATAATAGAATTGATTAGAAGCATGTTAGAAGAATTAACTCACATTATAATATAGAATCACATTGTAATGCAGAGTAATAAAAGTTGTATGAGGCGTGTTAGATTAATTAAATCACATAATTTAGAATTACATTATAATATAGAGTGATAGAAGTGATCAGAGGCATATTAGACAAATAAAATCACATTATAATATAGAATCAGAATTTATAATAAAGAGTAATAGAAGTGATTGGTGTCCTGTTAGAAGAATTAAATAATATTATAATATAGAATCACATTATAATATAGAACTGCATTATAATACAGAATTACATTATAATATAGAATAATAGAAGTGATTAGAGCAAGTTAGATTAATTAAATCACATTATATTATAGAAAGGTACATCAACTATATTTAACAAATAAAGATTTATTTTATGCGGTTTTGTTTCATATTCTAAGCTGTAAAATAATATAACATTTTGTAGACGAAACGCTCAATGGAATTTCTATTTTTTTCAGTACTAAATTGAAATAAGGAACAGAGGGACAAGACATGCTTTGTAATGTATTACTTCACTTGTAATTTGTTTATTATTTTTATCTTTCAGTATCTTGATCTTGTGGTGGAATCTACTCAGGGAATCTTGGTGGTGGATTTGACTTTATCCAAACCCATTCCATTATAGAGAGTGCTTGTTCTCGTGGAAATGTAGCCACAACCTAAAGTAGACCATGGCTGCTGTATCGAATTGAAGAACGTAGTGCATTTCTTCAACTACGATGCTTTGTGTTTACTTTCCTTTTAGAATGATTTAGTAAACTGTTCCGTTTCCAATTTATTACAAATCAATCAAGGGTCTCAGATATATACGTTTCTCTTTGGATCTTCAGTCTGGATTGAAGCTACCTACGCTCACTTACAATCAAAATAATGACTAAACAATGGAAGGTTATAGTACCTGACACAGAACAGTCTGAAAAGGCATACCAAGCATTTTCTTGGTCTCGGTTGCTTGGTTGACAGAGCCATGATGTCCACATGAAAGAAAAGTCTTCCCAATACTGTCCTTGACTCACTTTACTAACAGATCAACACATTCACATCCTGTTAGGACTGAGGACGCTCATGGAAACTGGTCAATATTAACAAACAAGACAAAACGAGTTGTTTGTCTTAAATTGTTTTCAGTTTTGTTGATTAGGTAGGAGAATTATATCCTGGAAATTGAGTGAAAATGGTGGAACGTGACATACTGATGTAAATGTTCATAATATAGTCATATATTTCATGTCTGAAACCGTACTGTCCCCATTCTGCAGTCATTAAACTGGGGTGATGCTCATCAAATAAACTGTAGTTACATTTACACGCCCCAAATTCTAAACATTATAACATGCTGGGTCCTTTGGAGTGTATGATAGGTGAAAAATTGTAAGAGATTTTGAAAAGGCAGACGTATTTTACCTTTTTCTACTTTACAGATGTTTCTTCCATTATTTATAGAGAATATGTTGCGTGCACAGTTCCTTTAAGAGACAGAGGTTTTAAAGCAGAACAAAATAGTCGTCTGGGTTTTTCATGAAGATGGAAGATGCCGTAACCACAGCTGTCCAGCTACAATCTATTTATCAGAAAATGCATGGAGACAACCACTCATTGGTCACAGAAGTGCAAATCTTGGGATTCCCTTCACTGAATGCCTTTAAGATCCCCGTCTTCATCATCATCATTCTCATTTACTCCTTGACAATAAGTGAGAATGTCTTGATAATTGTCCTTGTGTCAATGAGCCACCACTTGCACTCTCCGATGTACTTCTTCCTCGCCAATCTGTCTGTGACAGACATCATTCTTGTAACAAATGTCATTCCGAAAACCCTTTGCATTATAATAAGAGAAGGGGACACTTTAACCATACTTGGATGCCTGACACAGTTCTTTTTGCATGGCGTATCTGTTTCTACAGAATGCTTTCTTCTCACTGTAATGTCCGGTGACCGGTACCTGGCTATATGCAAACCCCTCCACTATGTAATCCTCATGAGTAAGTCGCTTCAGTACAGCTTGGTTTTCTGCTGTTGGACATTGAGTCTCGTAATGGCAATAATTACTCTTGCACTTGCTTGCCGACATGATTTCTGCAGCCCTAACGTTATTGACCATTTCTTCTGTGACTTTGCACCAGTCCAGGAGCTTTCTTGCTCAGAAATTCCTAGTTTGGCCCTAGACATGTTTGCTCTTTCAATTCCGATTGCCCTTTTGCCTTTCGTATTTATAACTGGAACCTATATCTGCATCTCTGTCACCATCAGCAAGATTCCGTCTCTCTCGGGCCGTCAGAAAGCCTTCTCCACGTGCAGCTCACACTTAGCGGTTGTGTGCATGTATTACGGATCTATGTTTGTTATATACATGCTACCGTACGTAGGGCACTCTTTGACGTTGAGTAAGTTCCTTGCGTTGATTTATATTTTATTCACCCCGCTCCTTAATCCGGTCATATATTCTCTCCGTAATCAAGAGATCAAATGTTCCCTGACAAGCTGCAAACGTTAAGTGTTACCAATTATAATTGTGTTTATATTTTTGTTTTCCTTTTAAAAAAAATTACAAATTAATTTATTTGGCTTTTTATTCAAGTTTGAAAAAATTTAACTGGTGCCATATTTGTGACGTTCACAATACAATGATGTTTACGGTTTTACTAACACACAGGTCTGTGAATATGAGGATCATGTCAAAGTTTATGGTGGGTATGTATCAAATTGGGGTGATGAATTCAAAAGTGATACAACAAAAAAGGAAGAGTGTTAATAGTGAAGGGGGATTGAAGGAGTTATATTTTATACTGGCTGCTAGGAACGTCATATACATTCTTCCTTTATGTAATATATATATAGATACTCATTAAAGTTATGGTGGCGGATAAAAAGTGAGATTAAAAGCCTCCACATAATAATCAAGCTTATAATTGTGGAAGACATTTACACATCTCAGAAGTTCAGAGAACTGCTTTACAGCGCTTATGTGTTGCATTCCCCATATGCAGCGAGGAACTCTGGGAAGGACATGCAAATTAAGTCAGCAATTTCTAATTTTTTCTTATCCTGGTCTTAGTTTTGGTATAGGTTAGGCTAGTGGTCTCCCTTATGCTAGCAACCCGACCCATCGGCAGTTTGAATAGGGTCACGTAGTAACACGGCTGTGTATTGCCTGGTAATGCTACGTGGCCCTGGACTCGTGACTGGGCTGATCCCTGCTTTTAATGCTCAAATGCCCCACTGTGAGTGCTTGAGTAGCACTATTTGAGTAGCACTTGAGTAGCACCCATATCACCGCTTAGTGAATCCTGCAACTTGTTTCACCTTCATTAAAGAGGGGCCACTGTAATATGTCACAAGTCATGAGCTGTATGCCAGGAAAATGTCCAATAAGACTAACCAGGGCAACAACTAAAAACTACAAAAAGAAACCCAGTATTGTTACATATACAGGTAGAAGATGAAGCATCTGGAGGCTTAAACGCAATACGATGCTTAGAAAGACAAAAGAAGAGAACAAAAAAATAAGCTGTAATATCAAACAGATAAACAGATATGGGCGAGACAGAGAATGATAACTAGAACAGAATCGGTCAACAACACAACGCTGCAAGACCAAACAACGAGCAACAATCTGCACCAACGCATCCTATGCCCTGTACTGACTGAATGCCAGAGTCCACCCTGTTCATCTCTACTAGGCATCTGCGATTCTGTTTGAACCAATTCCAAATGCATCTGCATTATCGATAATTCAGCAATTCGGGTCGATCTTGTGACGTGCGTCAGTTTGGACTTGGGGGCGTGCACCTGGAGATGTATTTGTGAGGTGCAGGTCTGATGTTCTATATTGTTTCCCTGCCCTCTCGTGTGCAGAGTGTTTGTGTAATCTGTGTTTGTATGAATAATGTTTATCGTTATGTCTATCGTTATGGTCCATGTGCATCTATTGCTATCTGCAGATAGGATTGCTGGCTAAGGAATGTGTGATGATCTGTTTATTTTTGAGTAGTCTTGTTAATCTTCCTTGTCAGGTGAACACTGCCCCATTATCTGATTACTGTTACCATGGTTTATATAAATACTATGGCCCCTATTACACTTTTCCCGCAGCACATTTGTGTGCATGCAAATGCGAATTTGCGCGAGGAAAAAACCATTAGCGTATAACGTCCTATTACGACGTTCACGCAAACGATGCGCGTTAACGTCAAACGCGAGTGACCCTGCGCGAACACAGTGTGAGTGCAAGTTCCTTCACGCATCCTATACTTAACATTGTGAGCGCCAATGCGTTAGTACGCGTATGCGCGCATGGTATTACAATCCTAGCGCAAAATGTATCGCACGACGTTTGCGCGCATCATTTTAACATCTTTGAAAACTTGGTGTTAATTTACAATCTGAACGTTCTGGCCGAAACAAAATGAACCTGCACAAAGAAAAAATACAACACAGTACAGTTACACATTCTACACATACCCAAACAATAAAATTAGTAAATCGTTTAATTTTTTTTTTGTTGCAGCACATATACGCAGATTGGCTTTGACAGGCGCAACAACCGAAACCTAGCATATGGTGGTTCTTAATTCTGATTGGCTGAATCCCGTGAAAAAACAGTCTGCCCACCGATTCCTGCACGCAATGGTCATTTGCGCCCGGCTTTGCACGTCGGATTTGCGCTCGAAAAAACATGAAGGCTGAAAAAATGCACTCGGATCGTAATACCGCGTTAATTTGCGCGCGCTAATGTTTTTTTTACGTGCGCAAAAAGTGTAGTAGGGGCTTATGTGTTTACTCATGTAACTTCTACAATGTTATTTTAAGTATTCAGACGTTCTGATGTTCAATCTGTAATTACAAGACACCTATTGTTTTATGGCTGGACATGTCTGGTTCACTTGACGTTGGGGGGGGGGGCAGCGCCAGGGTTTTAGGCTCCTACTGGGACTGTAAATATTCAATAAAGGTGTTCAGTCTGTCCGTTTCACTTTGAGCCTGAAATCCTCCAGATCTACAACCTCATCTTCTTTCTTGGGGATGCTAGCAGGCTCTCTAAGTGTCCCGGTCCTTAAGCTTTGTCTGAGGACTGGAGGAAGGCAGTAGAGTCTGCCTGGGGAGAACACGGAAGTTCAGCAAGGAAGCGGCATTGACAGATGTGACCTGGTCAGGGTACTGAGATCTGTTACTGATCTAAATTCCGAAGAGTCTGTTTCTGAAGCGAATCGGAAGAGAATAAAAAATTCTAAACAATCCCTATTTTTTCTGATTATAATTCAACTGGATCTGAATTTAATCTTATCTATTCCGATTAAAGCTGTAAAAACGGTGACCCTAACCCTAGCCCTAATCGTATTAATAAAACAGATATATACTGTGAACGTAGCCTTAAACCCAATCCTAAAACTCAACAAAACTAACTAGAAAAAGTGCAGAGACGGCCAACTAAATTAATAAGGGGAATGGAAGGTTTAAGTTATGAGGAAAGACTAACAAGCTTAAACCTGTTTAGTTTAACGAAACGGCGCCTTAGAGGGGATCTGATAACCCTATATAAATATATACGGGGCCATTATAAACCATTGTCTGGAAACCCATTCATTAAAAGGACTATACACAGGACATAAGGTCACCTATTTACACTGGATGAAAGGAAATTCAGCCTAAAGCATAGAAAGGGATTTTTTTACGGTGAGATCAATAAAGCTGTGGAATTCTCTGCCTGTTGAGGTGGGTGGGTCAGAGAGTGTACAGACTTAAAAAACGCCTGAATCATTTCCTGCAAAAACATAATATTAACGGCTAGAACATTTAATATCCAAGGAGAAATATGACGCCATCTGGGGTCGAGAAGGAATTTTTCCCCAGTGTGTTGCATATTGGCGAGCATTTCAGACTGGGTTTTATGCCTTCTTTTGAATCAACAGCAGTAGGTGATGTGTGAGAGGCTGAACCTGATGGACGCATTTCTTTTTTCAGCCTATGTAACCTAACCCGAATCAATTATTTTTAATGATAATACAGCTATTGTAACTCTGACCCTATCCTTAACCCTAAATTTAATGATAAATAGCAGAGAAACTGCACCCCTTTTGTAATGAAAAATCTATTTAAAATCAAGGTAATACCAGCCGATACCGTGAGATTGAGTAGCGAGTGACGACACACACACACACACACACACACACACACACACACACACACACAGTGATGGGTATAAAGGTTTTACTTCAAAATAAAAAGGATAAACAAAAAGAGAAAACATTAAAACATTAATAAACTAAACCCTGGACACTGCATTAACACAAAGACTCAGCACAGGTAAAGCGATATATACAAGGGATCAACAAGAGCAACAATCATTTACCAAATCCAGGAATGCACAGTAGGGATGAGCTGTTCGGTTCGATCGGCTCGGCGTTCGATTCGAACATCGCCTGTTCGCATGTTCGTAAACTACTAACATTTCCGCGTGTTCGCCACATGTTCGCCCACAATGCACCACAATGGGCCACAAAGCACTTTTCCACTGGCCTGAAGCTTGTAATTGGCTACAGCGTTGCACCTGACCACAGGTCAGGTGCAAGGCAGGTTCAAGACTATGCCAATCACGGCTCAGAGTCCTGATTGGGCAAATTTTGCCTAATCATGGGCTCACAGAGCTAAGTCCCGCAGCACACTATATAAGGTTTCACACAGCTCTTCAGCACGTGTTTTTTGAGAGGAGATTGCTCTGTTAGTGTGTGTTCTCACTGCCAGTCTGCCACCAGCTATTGGGGGGTCTCATTTCTACAAAATATCTGTGAATTGTTCTAATCTGTGTGTTCTCACTGCCACCAAGTATTTTGGGGGTCTCATTTCTACAAAATATCTGGAATTCTGGTAATCTGTGTGTTCTCACTGCCACCAAGTATTTTGGGGGTCTCATTTCTACAAAATATCTGGGAATTGTGGTAATCTGTGTGTTCTCACTGCCACCAAGTATTTTGGGGTTCTCATTTCTACAAAATATCTGGGAATTGTGGTAATTTGTGTGTTCTCACAGCCACCAAGTATTTTGGGGGTCTCATTTCTACAAAATATCTGGGAATTGTGGTAATCTGTGTGTGCTCACTGCCACCAAGTATTTTGGGGGTCTCATTTCTACAAAATATCTGGGAATTGTGGTAATCTGTGTGTTCTCACTGCCACAAAGTATTTTGGGGTCTCATTTCTACAAAATATCTGGGAATTGTGGTAATCTGTGTGTTCTCACTGCCACCAAGTATTTTGGGGGTCTCATGTTTAAAAAATATCTGGGAATTGTTCTAATCTGTGTGTTCTCACTGCCACCAAGTATTTTGGGGGTCTCATTTCTACAAAATATCTGGGAATTGTGGTAATCTTTGTGTTCTCACTGCCACCAGCAATTTTGGGGGTCAGTCATTTATACAAAATATCTGGGAATTGTTCTAATCTGTGTGTTTTCACTGCCACCCATCAGGGGGTCTCGCTGATTTATAGGAGGTTTCTGGGAATTGTAATCTGTGTCTTCTCACTGCCATCTATCAGGGGGTCCCACATACTTCTAGCAGATTTCTGCAAATTGTAATCTGTGTCTTGTCACTGTTGCCAGCTATCAGGGGGTCCTATCAGGGGGTCTCACTGACTTGTAGGTGGTTTCTGGGAATTGTAATCTGTGTCTTGTCACTGGCTGCCAGCTATCAGGGTGTCTCACTGAGTTATACCAGAGTTCTGGAAATCTTTAATCTTTATACCAGAGTTGAATCAGAGTTCTGCAGCATATCTCCAATTTTTATAACAGAGTTGAATCAGAGTTCTGTATATCTTTAATCTATATATCACTCACCATGTCAGAAAGACCAAAAAGGACAGGCAGACGCTCCCAGGCACAGATAAGAGGGCAAGCAGCCTCTGTGTCGGGAAGCTGTGCCTCTGGTCACCGTGGACGTGGTGCATCCTCTGCAGGGGCATGCTTGTCCTTTCTAACTGGTGCTGGCTGTTTTAAGCAGGAGCAACATACAGAGGATTTGGTGGATTGGCTAACCAGGTCATCCTCATCCTCCGAGTCCTCTGCCAGCCAGGCTTGTAGCGCTTTACAGTCCACCTCAGCTGCCAAAGCATCTAATGCAGCCTCTATGTCGACAGCTAGTCCTGCCGTACCCTCACTATCACACACGGAGGAGTCAGCTGAATTGTTTGACTACATTGACAGTGACATGTTGCTTGAGGATGCGCAGCAACTACAGTGCTCTGATTCAATCTCTGAGGTTGAGGAAGGGAGTATAATCAACCTAGAGGAAGGGGGTGCCAGTGATGACACACAAATAACTGGCACTCAAGTTGCCCCAGCAGCTGCAGCATACTGCCAAGTTGGCTCCAGTGATGAGGAGATAGGGGGTGATGACAATGATGATGAGGTCACTGACTCCACCTGGGTGCCTGATCGAACAGAGGAGTCAAGTGAGGAGGAGGAGGAGGCACAACAAACACGAGGCACAACATCCTCTATGACCAATCGTAGCACTAGCCAGTCCAAGGCATCAGATGTCAGAGCTGCTCAGGTGCAGAGCGCTGTTGTCTCAAAGCACACATCCAGGAACTCTGCTGTCTGGGAGTTCTTTAGGAAATGTGCAGCAGACCCCACCGTTGCTATTTGTAATCTATGTCAGATGAGGCTCAAGCGTGGGAAAGACACTGGATGCTTGGGTACCACATGCTTGAGGTGACAGATGACCACCTTCCACGCATCCCATTGGCGCAAAACTTTGCTTAGGTCCTCCTCACCTGTCTCTACCCCCACTATATGTCCTGCCATGTCACTGACTCCAACCTCCACTGACAGGGATGATGCTACAATAATGGATGTACCAGGTCCTTCCTCACAATGTGATAGCATCCCATCAGCTGATGATTTACGCAGTCAGATTACGTTGCCCCAGCAGCTGCAGCGTAAGAATAAATATAGTCCCAACCATCCCCAAGCACAGTGTCTAAATGCCAGCTTAGCAAAATTACTCGCATTACTGCTGCTGCCTTTCCAGCTGGTGGACTCTGCTCCCTTCCGTGAATTTGCTGAACCACAGTGGCAGGTTCCAAAACACCATTACTTTTCACGGAAGGCCATTCCATCACTATACCAGTACGTGGAAGACAATGTTATCGAGTCATTGGGAAAGGCAGTCAGCATCAAGGTGCATGTGACTTTAGACACGTGGTCCAGCAAGCATGGACAGGGCCGTTACATTTCCTTCACGGCCCACTGGGTAACTCTGATTGCAGCTGGGAGGGATCCAAGACGGGGCTCTGTGCTGGAGCTTGTTCGTCCACCACGCTTCCAGAAAGCTGCTTGTATGAGGTTTGTCTGCTCCACCACCACCTCTCCCTCTTCCTCCTCCTTCTCTGTCTCTGGCGAAGTGGCAGTTAAACTGACGCGTGACAGGGGCTACGCAATGGCTCAAGCAAAAAGATGCCATACTGTGCTTGAGCTGGTTTGTTTAGGGGACAGGAGCCACACTGGGCCAGAAACTCTGTTAGCTCTACAGGGGCTTTTGGCAGTGGAAGTTTAGAGTTGATTTCCTGGAGTTGCGGGACTGGAGGAAGGAACTGCAAGGCCCACTTTTTACTCTGGGTAAACACACGTCTATATCATGCTTTCTCTCACGCTTTTACTCTTTACTTCTACCGTTCTCCTTAAATGGAACTCCTGCCCCTCTACCACCGACCCCTAAACTATCTGCATTTCTCCCTCCCTCCTCTCGTCCCACATGATGGCCTCGCATGAGCTCCTTTGTTTCCTCAGAACATGGTCTCCCTCTAACTCTCGTGCTGCCAATCACTCCCACTCACACAAATCCCATTCCCACCTTCTCTTTCTCACCCTCCTGCTGTTACTCTATGCAGGTGACATATCCCCTAACCCTGGCCCCACAACACATCCAATACTTCCCTATCATCCTATCTCCATCGCACATAAATCACCTCCCTGCAAGCCCAGCAACCTCATTCATAAATCATAAATCCTCAGCGCCTGTCCTCTTTCTCCTGCGCCCTCTGGAACGCTCGCTCTGTGTGCAACAAACTCACAGCCATCCATGACCTCTTCCTTTCAAACTCCTTCAACCTCCTAGCTTTAACTGAAACCTGGCTAACCCCCTCTGACACGGCCTCCGTTGCTGCTCTCTCACATGGTGGTCTACACTTG
The DNA here is from genome assembly GCA_009667805.1 of Leptobrachium leishanense. Taxonomy (NCBI): domain Eukaryota; kingdom Metazoa; phylum Chordata; class Amphibia; order Anura; family Megophryidae; genus Leptobrachium; species Leptobrachium leishanense. The sequence continues at coordinate 9,466,263 of CM019065.1, forward strand.
AGCCATACCACCAGACCGGGTGAGAGAAATGGTGGTGGGGTCGTAATCCTGCTCTCTCCCACCTGCACCTACCAGCATCTCCCTCCACCCCCATCCCTCTCCTTCTCCTCCTTCGAGACACACAGCATCCACCTGTTCTCTCCTCTGGCCCTCAGGGTGGCAGTCATCTACCGCCCACCGGGACCAACCTCACAGTTCTTTGACCACTTTGCTACCTGGCTTTCTCACTTGCTGTCTTCTAATCTTCCATGCCTAATTCTCGGGGACTTCAACATTCCCATTGATGATCCTTCTGCCTCCAAACTTCTTTCACTCACGTCCTCCCTTGGACTCACAGAATCCTCCCTCCTCCCTACCCACCGCGATGGTCACGCTATTGACCTTGTCTTTTCCAACCTCTGCTCCATTTCTGAGTTCAACTGTCGCCCTTTCCCCATCTCTGACCACCACCTTCTCTCTTTCAACCTATCTGGACTTCCTAAACACCCTGCTCCCCCACCCCGCACACACACTAGCAGAAATCTGCATGCTGTGGATCCCCATCAATTCTCCAATCTACTTCACCACCTCCCTCACACCTCATCCTTCACCTGCCCTGATGCTGCCACTAATCACTACAACACTACTCTTATCTCTGCTCTAGACACTCTTGCTCCTCTTCGACTCTGTAATGCCCCACGCCGCCAAACTTCAGCCCTGGCACACCCTCCAGACTCGCTACCAGCAAAGATGCTCCCGCACTGCAGAGCGTGCCAGGAGGAAATCCCGCTCTGAAGCTGATTTTGTTCACTTCAAGTTTATTCTCCGGGTCATACACCTCTGCCCTCCACTTGGCCAAACAATCCTTCTTCTCATCTCTTATATCTATGCTGTCCTCCAACCCTAAATGGCTCTGGTCCACCTTCAACACCCTCCTCTACCCACCTGCACCTCCCCCCTCAGCTGCCTTCAGCACTCAAGACCTGGCAGATTTCTTCCTCAGTAAAACTCTAACTATCTGAAGCAACATCCCAACACAAGATAGTTATCTGCCACCTCCACTCCCACAGGTCCCCTCTGCCACCCTCTGCCGCTTCCTCCCAGCCACTGAGGAGGAAGTCAATTCCTTATTGTCCTCCTCACATCTCACCACGTGCCCGCTCGACCCCATTCCCTCACATCTAATTCCTCCCCTCTCCTCCTCCCTCACCCCTGCTCTCACACACATCTTCAACCTATCTCTCTCCACTGGCTCCTTTCCATTCTGCCTTCAAACACGCGCTAGTTGCCCCTTTACTAAAGAAACCATCCCTCGATCCCAACTCTCCATCCAACTACAGCCCTGTATCCCTGCTTCCCTTTACCTCTAAGCTCTTAGAAAAACTAGTCTTCCACCGCCTCTCCCTTTTCCTGCTCTCCAATTCCCTACTTGACCCCCTGCAATCTGGCTTCCGTCCCCTACACTCAACTGAAACTGCCCTCACCAAAGTCACCAACGACCTCCTAACTGCTAAAAAACACGGCCACTATTCTATTCTCATCCTGCTTGACCTCTCGGCTGCTTTTGACACTGTTGACCTTCTACAGACCCTCAACTCTCCGGGTCTCGGTGACACTGCACTCACTTGGGTTTACTCCTATTTATCCAACAGGTCCTTCTGTGTGTCCTTTGCTGGTAACTCCTCCTCTTCATTGCCTCTATCTGTTGGTTGTACCTCAAGGCTCTGTCCTTGGTCCTCTGCTCTTTTCCATCTACACCTCCTCCCTGGGCAAAATCATCAACAGCTTTGTCTTTAATTACCACCTCTACGCTGATGACACTCAGATCTACCTTTCTACCCCTGATCTCTCTCCCCCTGTTCTTTCAAACGTCAGTGACTGTTTATCAGGCATCTCTTCCTGGATGGCCTCCCACCACCTAAAGATCAACATGTCTAAGACTGAGCTCCTACGTATTCCTCCCTCCAATGCCTCCCCACCTCCTGACTTCTCTATCACGGTGGAGGGTATCACCATCTCCCCATCAAACCAAATTTGCTGTCTTGGAGTTACACTTGACTCTTCTCTTTCCTTCATCCCCCACATCAAGTCTCTTTCCTCCTCCTGCCGATACCAACTGCGTAATATTTCCAGAATACGGCCATTTCTTACCGCTGTCACCACAAAACAACTCATACACGCCCTGGTAATCTCCCGACTCGACTATTGCAATAATCTCTTATCTGGCCTCCCTCTGTCCCGCCTCTTCCCCCTACAATCCATCCTGAACGCCTCCGCCAGGATAATTCACCTCACCCGGTGCTCTGTCTCTGCCGCTCCCCTCTGCGAGTCCCCTCACTGGCTCCCCATCCACTGCAGAATTAAGTTCAAAATCTTTATCCTTACCTACAAAACCCTCACTAGCTCAGCTCCCCACTACCTGTCCTCACTAATCACCAAATACACCCCAGCCCGCTCCCTAAGGTCAAACAGCGACCTGAGCCTATCGTCTCCCTGCATTACCTCTTCCCATGATCGACTGCAGGATTTCTCACGCGCAGCCCCCACTCTCTGGAACGCTCTCCCTCGTACTGTCAGACTTTCCCCTAACTTCTCTTCCTTCAAACACTCCCTTTAAACGTTCCTATTTAGGGAAGCCTACCACCCAACTCACTGACGCAACCATCAATCACTCTCACCTTGCAGTCCTCTCTTCCTGTTTCCAACCCCAACCCTCCTAGATTGTGAGTTCCTACAGGAATAGGGCCCTCATCTCCTCCTGTACTGTTTGTCAAATGTCGTTCAATGTATTGTATTGTTACCCTGTCTATACTGTGCCTATTGTACAGCGCTGTGGAATATGCTGGTGCTTTATAAATAAAGAATAATAATAAATAATAATAGGGGTAGGTGCAGAGATGGTTAACACCACGCCAGCTTCAGCTGGGAATGGTTTTCTGTGATAATGGCAACAATCTTCTCTCCGCCCTACACCTGGGTAAGTTGACGCATGTACCATGCCTAACACACGTCCTAAATTTGGTGGTACAGTGTTTCCTAACCAGGTACCCAGGGCTGGCAGAGCTTCTCAGCCAGGTCAGAAAAGTCTGCAGCCACTTCAGACGGTCATTCCCAGCAAGTGTTCGTCTGGCAGAAATTCAAAGAGAAATCCACCTTCCCACAAACCGTCTGATCTGTAACATGCCCACCAGGTGGAACTCGACATTAGCAATGCTGCAGCATCAGCACAAGCAGCAGAGGGCCATCAACGAGTACCTGTGTGAGTATGGCACAAGGACAGGTTAAGGTCAACTTGTTTCCCCCCCACAGTGGCTGATGATCAAGGATGCATGCACTGTGCTGTCACAACTTGAGGAGGCAATGAGGATGGTGAGCAGGGAGAGTGCATGCATCAGTGACACAATTCCTTTAGTGTTCCTGCAGGAGCACACTCTGGGGGAATTATATATGTGGCTCTAGAGGAAGAGCAGCGGGAGGAAGAGGAGGCCTTCCCTAGCTCTGAAGGCCCCAGTCTTTCCGCAGACAGCATTCCAGTGGGTCCTCCTCAGATCAGACAGGCGGAAGATGAGGATGATGAGAAATATTTAAGTAGTGGGGGCATTGAAGGTGGGGATTCCTCAAGGGAGGATTTTGTGTGCCCAGAAACACAATTACTAGTACGTGGCTGGGAGGAGGACGTGCACGACGGGGTCATCCTCCTCATTGACCAGGGAAACTCGGAAGATATTGCCATCTCCAACCTACGCTGCATGGGCTCCCTTATCCGGCAAAGCCTGGTAAAGTACCCCAGGATTCGTGCTATCAAGGAGAGGGATCATTACTGGTGTGCAATCCTTCTTGATCCACGATACAGGGGTAAGGTTGCAGAGCTCATCCTGCCCCCACAGAGGGAGCACAGGATGAAAAAACTTGAGGACGCTCTAAATCGACACTTGTGTAACACCTTTCCAGGCACTGGTAGGTTACCAAGTGATGACACAGGTGCTTCTGAGGCTGCGGATGATCAGAGGAATAGTGGTGAAGGTCAGGGCTGCTTGACTGATGCCTTTTTAAATTTTTTTAGTCCACGACGCCAAGGGACGTCAAATGTAGGCACCCATTGCCAGCGTCTTCACCGTATGGTGCAGGACTACCTAGGGGCAAGGGCAGACCTGGATACCTTTCCAGCAGATGATCCACTGGCTTCCTGGGTGTTGAGATTGGATCACTGGCCAGAACTTAGGCAATATACTATGCAGCTACTAGGTTGCCCTTCATCCAGTGTGCTTTCTGAAAGGACGTTCAGTGCCGCTGGAGGTTTTGTCACAGACAAAAGAGTGCACCTGTCCACTGACTCTGTAGACCGGCTGACATTTATAAAAAAGAATCAGTCGTAGATCAACAGCTATCAATCCCCTGATGCTGACATAACGGAATAGATCGGGGATCTCTTCTGCATTCACAAAACCTCCACCACTGCACTCTTCTACAATACCATAAAGGGGTTACAGTGTGAAGGCACTTGCTGCCACCAAAGGCACAATATTTGGCTGCACTTCCACTGACGCCTATATTACTAGATTTATATCATTTTAATATTGGACCGCAGGGTCCAACCCTGCACTCTTCCACAATACCACAAAAGGGTTACGGTGTGAAGGCACTTGCTGCCACCAAAGGCACAATATTTGGGTGCACTGACACTGACGCCTATATTACCAAATTTATATCATTTTAATTTTTTGGACCACAGGGTCCAACCCTGCACTCTTCTACAATACCACAAAAGGGTTACGGTTAGACATGTGCATTCATTTTAGTACTAAAAATATTTAGTCAGAATTTTGGGATAATTTAGTTTTAGTATGACTTAGGAGAAACGAAACTGCTCAGTACAAAAAACGAAAGAAACTAAAATAAAATGCACTACATTTTAGTTTCAGTCCTTTTTGTGATATTACATTGAGTGAAGGAGACCAGCAATGAAGAGCGCAACATCGCAACATCCGAAGTTCTGCACCCTCCACATCCCAATGCAGTAGGATGTTCTATACAGAGAGGGGCACTAATTAATGCAGGAGGATGTTCTATACATTATACAGAGAGGGGTATTAATGCAGGAGGATGTTATATACATTATACAGAGAAAGGTATAAATTGAGGAGGATGTTCTACATTAATTAATTCAGGAGGATGTTCTATATATTATACAGAGAGGGGTATTAATGCAGGTGGATGTTGTATACATTATACAGAGAGGGGTATTAATTAATGCAGGAGGATGTTCTAAACATTATACAGAGAGGATCCTTTTTTTTCAGCCCTTTAAATCCAGTGGCTGTGAGCGCTGAGATCAGCTGCTTGTTACATTATCTCTCAGTACAATGTATCAGGCTCAGTTGTTACAGTAACTGACTGTAACAGCGCTCAGAGATTCAGTAAAACAAGGAAATAATATTGTTCTAACCTCTTATATATAAAAATATTATTTACTAGTTTTACTGAAACTCTGAGCGCTGTGATGAGCAGCAGTCAGTTAATGTAACAGCTTTGCCTGACACGGGGCAGTGTTACAATGTTGGTGCTAACTTAACCAGAGCTGTTGTAAACTGAAAACCTCCATAGGCTATAATGGCTCTGGGAAGTTTACAACAGCTCTGGTTATGTTAGCACCAACTATGTAATATGGCCCACATTGTGCTGAGAGTGAGAGATACTGTAACAAGCAGCGATCTCAGCCCTCTGAGGAGCCGCTACAATTGTAATTGTATCCATTTGTTTTCGGATGAATGAAATTAGTTTTCATACTAAAGAGCTGAAAACGAATTTCTTTAGTAACTAAATAAATTGCATTTTAGGACTAATCCATTAGTTCATAACGAAATTTTGTGCTGTGCACATGTCTAGTTACGGTGTGAAGGCACTTGCTGCCACCAAAGGCACAATTTTTGGGTGCACTGCCACTGACAACTATATTACCAGATTCATATCATTTTAATATTGGACCGCAGGGTCCAACCCTGCACTCTTCCACAATACCACAAAGGGGTTACGGCATGACGGCACTGTTGCCAACACTAAAGGCCCAATTTTAAAGCACCTATTGTTACTTTCATCCAAAGCCTGCAAAAGTTTCACCATAATTTAGCCAAAAAATCACTAAACTTGTTCTACGTGTCCTAAAATGTCTCCTTTTAATAAAAAACTGCTGCCCCAAGCAGTTGTTTTTGAATAGATTAAAGGAAAACTGTTTACCGTCATTTGAAACATCATTTTTTGTTTTAAAATGTTTCTATACATCCTACTAATCCGCCACTTTACGGGCAGGTTATGGGGACCTCCTAGGCACGATATTTGAAGGAATTTTTCTTTTCTTTTTTTTTGTAAATTCTGTTTTTTATAAAAAATTTATAATATGACATTACAAGTAATACGATGCATAGATTAATTGAAACACAAGTGCTGTATACGGAGAACAATATAAAAATAGAGAAATAAAAATGAAGTAAAGTAAAAAATAGCGAAAATAAATTATATAGAAAGGGGATAGAGGAGTAAGAAAGGGAAGGGGTAAGGGTAGGAAGAAGTATCTGCCTCCGTGAAGAGGAGTCTGTGCCATAGTACCGTCTCTTATGGCAGCGCCGGGCATCCAAGCCACGCGTCCCAGATCTTCAGATAAAGGTGTGGAGTGTCATGAATCTGAGCCGTGAGTTGCTCCATCATACTTGCCTCTGTGAACATTTCGAGGAGTTCCGGGTAGGAAGGGAGTGTTGGTTGATTCCAGTGCCTTGCCAAGGCTCTGCGAGCGATTAAGGTGACTCGAGCGATGAGTTTGTTTTCGCATCGTAGTAGCCCATCCACAGGATGGGACGAAAAGGAACGTCCATGGATTGATCTCCACCGACCTTTCAAGAGCTTAATGAAGCCAATCCGCCAATGTAGCCCAATACGGACAAAGTTTAGGGCACAACCACCATTGATGGTAATAAGTCCCGAATTGACTGCAGCCTCTCCAGCATAGTCCATTTGGGATAGCATGCATGTGATGTAGGTGCACCAGGGTAAGGTACCAGCGGAAGAGAGTCTAAACACTTTGTTCCATGTGGGTGATGCAGCCTGATGATTTAAAGTTGGCTTCCCAGATCTCAGACCACTCCTCTGCATCCAGATCCTCTCCAATGTCCGCTTGCCATTTGAGCATATATGGGAAATGACCTGGATGGCCATGTAGGACCAGTGATTGATACATTGAAGAGATCGCGCCTTTAAAGGTCATACCACGAAGGCACAGCCTTTCAAACCATGTGGGTGTCAATGTCGCCGCTTGTTTGATGTGATCTTGTGAGACGAAACTTGAGAGCTGGAGGTAGCGGAAGAAGTCTCTGGATATGAGTGGCAGTTTGCTGGCTATATCTACAAATGTTTTAAGGTGTCGATCCACCATCAAGTCCGCAACACGGGAGACGTCCTATTGATCATATACACTGAAATCTTGCGATGTCATACCGGGGAGGAACCACGGGTTGCGATACAGTGGGAGAAGCGGGGAGATCTCGGCAGTGAGCGAGAATTTTCTGGACTGTTTGTCCCAGGTGCGGAGGGAATGAGAAACCAGAGGGCAGCGTAGATGACGGTCTTTTCTCGCCGTTTTCGGAAGCCACATGAAAAATGGGAGCAGATCAGGAAGCATCATATCGTTTTCAATATCAACCCAGCGTTTCTGGGCAATCGGGAGTTGCCATTCGGCAATCTGAGTCAGCAGGGCAGCACTCAAATATACAGGGTTATCCAAAGAGATTCGAAAAGTCACCGCACATTCGGTGACTTTTCGTTCTCTTCAATTCGGTTCCTTTTGCCGATCCCATTTCGGTGACCCTGCGGTGTATTCAGCAAGCACCACAGGGTCCCCGAATTGCAGGGAAAAGCTGCCGAAAACCTGACGAACACTAACCGAATGCACTCTGAAAACAAGCAAAAACATCTGGATTAACCTTTGAAGAAGCCGAACAGGAGCCGAACAGGAGCCGAACAGGAGCCGAACATGAGCCGAATCACACAGAGCCGAAGCAGCTGTGACGTAGAGGAGGCAGTGAATAAATTAGAAAAACCATTTGTATGAATCTGGGAAAAAGAAAAGCTGTTTGCAAAGAAACTACTGAGCGAAAATGTCTGAAATTTTCACAGGAGGTCCAGGGAATGATAATAAAGAGGGCTGTTACAAAAAAATAAGTTAAACTGAAAAAAAAATAAAAAAAATCGGACTTTTTAAAAAAAAAAAAAAATATCAGAAAAATGCTTAAAGTATCCTAAAAAATCTATAAATAAAGAGACTTTTTACTGCAGAATTTTATAATGAACGGTTTATTAGATATTGAATTAAAACAGAATATTTTTAACATTGAAGCCTATGGGATTCTCCTGAATTAACTTGCCGAATTAAACCACCGAATGGCAGGGCATTAGGGGAACCTTTCACTGCTGGTTTGTGTTCTCTGAATAGCCGAAGCAGTGCTTCTCTATGGGGATTTCACTGCCCTCGAACAGGCACCGAACAGGCACCGTATGTGCAGGCAATTCGCTAGGATTTGGCGAATTGCCTGCTCTCTGGATAGTCGAATGGCCAGGAAAGGTAACCGAACACTGATTTTCAGCATTCGGTTACCTTTCTCCAGCAATTCGGATCTCTTTGGATAACCCTGATAGTTTAAGGTTTGGTAGAGCAAGACCTCCTGATGTTTTTGGGATGTACATAAGACGCAGTGCAATGCGGGGTCGTCGCCCCGACCATACAAACCTGTCAATACGTTGCTGCAAATCTTTCAGGGCATTCGGGGGGGATGGGAATAGGCAAGGACTGAAACAGGTATAAAATGCACAGCAAAACGTTCATTTTGATTGAGTTCAGCCTCCCTAGCCAGGGTATGGACATATTCTGCCAAGAGTCGATATCCTTTTTGATTTGGGTGAGCAAGGGGGTGTAGTTAAGGTCATAGAGTTGGTCCAGGTGTGGGGACAGTTTCAGGCCGAGATACAGTTGTGTTCAAAATTATTCAACCCCCAATGCTGTAAAGGGTTTTAGGGAATTTAGTGTACATTTGTAATTGTATTCAGAATGAAATCCTACAAGGACTTTTTAAAGAAACATATGCAACTAAAATGACATCAATTGGTTTTGTAATACAGTAGTAAATGTTTATTTTGTGAATTCTTCATTGACACAATTATTCAACCCCTTAAAGACTACCACTCTGAAGAACAGAGGTTCATTCAAGTGTTTTCAATCAGGTATTGAAAACACCTGTGGATGTCACGGAGCAGCAATAAAGCATAATAAGCACCATTAGGCAGCTTTAAAATGACTGTGATACTCAGCTCCTTCTAGACATTTACTGGTGTGGTTACAAACATGGTGAAGTCAAGAGAATGGTCCAGGAAGACAAGAGAAGAGGTGATTACTCTTCACAGGAAGGGCAATGGCTATAAGAAGATTGCCAAGATGTTAAACATACCAAGAGAGACCATAGGAAGCATCATTCGCAAATTCAAGACAAAGGGCACTGTTGAAACGCTACCTGGTCGTGGCAGAAAGAAGATGCTGACTTCAACTGCTGTGCGCTACCTGAAGCGTAGAGTGGAGAAAAGTCCCCGTGTGACTGCTGAGGAACTGAGAAAAGATTTGTCAGATGTGGGTACTGAAGTTTCAGCTCAGACAATACGGCGCACACTGCGTAATGAAGGCCTCCATGCCAGAAATCCCAGGCGCACCCCCTTGCTGTCTCCAAAGAATAAGAAGAGTCGACTGCAGTATGCCAAAAGTCATGTGGACAAACCACAGAAGTTTTGGGATAGTGTTCTGTGGACTGATGAAACAAAATTAGAACTGTTTGGGCCCATGGATCAACGCTATGTTTGGAGGAGGAAGAACAAGGCCTATGAAGAAAAGAACTCCTTGCCTACTGTGAAGCATGGCGGGGGGTCAATCATGCTTTGGGGCTGTTTTGCTTCTGCAGGTACAGGGAAGCTTCAGCGTGTGCAAGGTACCATGAATTCTCTTCAGTACCAGGAGATATTGGATGACAATGTGATGCAGTCCGTCACAAACCTGAGGCTTGGGAGACGTTGGACCTTTCAACAGGACAATGATCCCAAGCATACCTCCAAGTCAACTAGAGCATGGTTGCAGATTAAAGGCTGGAACATTTTGGAGTGGACATCACAGTCACCTGACTTAAATCCGATTGAGAACCTCTGGTGGGACTTAAAGAAAGCAGTTGCAGTGCGCAAACCTAAGAATGTGATTGAACTGGAGGCTTTTGCCCATGACGAATGGCCAAAGATACCCGTAGATCGCTGCAAGACACTTGTGTCAAGCTATGCTTCACGTTTAAAAGCTCTTATAACTGTAAAAGGATGTTGTACTGAGTACTAAGATTGAATGTCACTTGGGGGTTGAATAAAACTGATAATGATGTGAGCACAGAAAAGACATTTGTGGTTATTTCATTATAAATGTTATGTTATATTTGTTTGACCTACACGTGCCTCTTTGATTTAATTGTAAGCAAGATGACTGAATGATCGAAATCAATGTCAAACTGGCCAAAACACTCAATTTCAGTGGGGGTTGAATAATTTTGAACACAACTGTATGTCAGCGGAGAAGAGGATATAGGAAGGGAGAAATTGAGGGCTAGGAGGTTGGACGACGAGTCAGGGAGATGAATTGGGAAAGCGGTGGATTTACGTGTGTTAATTTTAAAACCAGAAAGGGAGACAAAAGTGTCCAATAGTTCAAAGAGGTATGGAAGTGAGCGCATAGGGCGGCTCAGGGTAAGAAAAAGGTCGTCTGCATATGCTGCTACCTTATATTCATTTGCCCCGACCGTAATACCGGTGATGTCTGGGTGATGCCTAATTGCGGACAGAAGAGGTTCTATGCAGAGGGGAGGGCAAACAGTAGTTGGGACAAAGGGCAGCCCTGCCTAGTCCCATTGTGGATATTAATGCGACGAGGGCAGGCCCCGGGTAGGGGGAGGAGCGCCTTCGGGGAGTCATAAAGGGCAGTGATGGCAGTGTGAAATGACTGAGGTATCCCTAGGTGTGCTAAGGTGTGTAACATGAAAGGCCAGGTGAGGCGGTCGAACGCCTTCTCGGCGTCTAACGAGACAAATAGCATTGGGAGGCGAGAAGTCTGAGCTACCCAAATAAGGTCAATACAGTGGCGGGTATTATTTATGGCCTGCCTGTGGGGGACAAATCCTACTTGGCCCGCATGTATGAGAGTGGGGAGAAGAGGGTTTAATCTGGTAGCTAATATTTTAGTAAAGATCTTGTAATCGATATTTAGCAGTGCTATAGGGCGGTAGTTGAGAGGGTCTAGGGGGTCTTTACCCGGTTTCGGGATAAGGGCAAGAGTGGAGGATTGCATGTTGGCTGTAATGTACTATGTTCACCCTCCATAAGGGAGTTGTACAGCTTGGTGAGGGGGTGAGAAAGATGTTCAAGAAAGTTTTATAATATAAGCAAGTGTACCCGTCAGGGCCAGGGGCCTTAACAGATTTGAACGATTTGAGTACTGCCGCCACTTCCTCCTCCGTTATTGGGGCTTCCAGCCTCTCCGACTGTGGGTTCGTGAGTTTTGGGAGGTCAGCCTTTTGAAGAAATTGACGAATTTGGTCACGGAGAGCAGGGTCTTTGCTAGTCTGATGAGGAGCATGATTGTATATGGCCTGTAACGTTGTTTCAAATGCAGCCGCTATATCTTCGGGGTTAGTGACAACCATGTCCTTTTTGGTTCGTATGCACGGGATGATCCGCTCGCTGTATTGGGAGCGTAGTTTACGTGCCAGTATGGAGTCCGCTTTGTTACTTTTTTCATAGTACATGCGTTTAGTATACTTCATGGCTTTAGCCGTATCAGCCACAAGCAACGCTCGAAGTTCAGTCCTGGTTTGTTGGAGATCTTGAAAGGTGGTCTATGATGGGGAAGCCTTGTGTTGTCGTTCTCTGCGAGAAAGCTGAGCTTGTAGGGCTTGAGTTGAGCGAGCTTGACCCTTTTATGGTGTGTAGCGAGTGCTATTATATGTCCTCTAAGAACGGTTTTGTGCGCAGCCCAGAGAGTAACAGGTGAGTCGACAGAGTCTGTGTTGAAGTCGAAATATTCCCGGGGCGCATCGCCAATAGAGGCCTGTAGGTTGGCATTATGCAATAGAGTCATTCATTTTCCATGCCCAGTGTGAATGATAGTTTGGTATCCGAAACGACATGGTGACGTCTGCATGATCGGACCATGTGATCGAGTGAATAGCCGTGCGGTTGATAAAAGGGAGACAGTCACGTGACAGGAGAAACAGATCAATTCTGGAGTATGTATGATGTGGGTGCGAAAAAAAAGTATTGTCCTTGACCGAAGGGTGTTGGAGTCGCCAAACATCTAGCAGAGCATGTCGAGTGACACATGAATTGGAGAGGTGCGGTCTACAGCTGGGCATAGTGTAGCGTTGGAGTCTCCAGCAAGTATTGTACGGCACATAGTGGAAGTTGGCATATGAGAGGACAGCGTCAACCAGAAGGCAGCATCCGGTGTGGGGGGTGCATAAATGTTTAGCACTGTGAGGGATTGATGAGAGAGTGTACAATGGAGTATTAGAAAGCGGCCTTCCGGGTCCGCCACGGAGGAGAGAACTTTTAGCGGGCAGTTCTTACGTATTAGAATTGCCACCCCGTTTATCTTAGGGGCAACAGAATTGTAAGCAAAGAATCCCGTCGGAAATCTAGAGTCCTTCAGTGATGAAGGTTTAGTTGAGGAAAAATGGGTCTCCTGAATAAAAGCTACGCCCGTCTTCATCCGTCGAAGGTGTCGCAGGAGAGTCTGTCTTTTTTGGGGAGAATTGAGGCCATGAGCATTGATAGAGAGCATTTGCAAGCAGTCCACAGCAGTTCGGGCAGGAGCAATTGGGGCGCCATTGTGGTGCGGTGAGGAGGGGGGGAAGAGGCAGAAAGAAAGGAGAGAGAAGGGGAAAAAAAAAAACCAAAGAGAGGAATAACAACAATAATACACTCTTAAAAATAAAAAAAGAAAAATTTAACTAAAATAAATGCGGCAAAAATATGTCACTTCAAAAAACGCAAAACAAATTAAAGGATTGGGCTTACAAATCGCCAATCCGTGAAACGAGGAAGGAACTTGTAAAAATATAAACGTAACAGGAAAGATATGACAAAAACAGTCTGTCAGAACTCCACTGCAGCGGCTGAGGCAGCAAAATGTGCGACAAAAATTGTGCCGCCCGCCTTACAAAAAGTTGAACCAGAAAATTCAAGGAGGGGATAACCCCGTTCCCGAGAGAAAGTTCCAGGGGGACCCCTGAGTTCGGTCCATGAAGGGCAATAAAACAAGAGGCCAAAAGTTCAAGGCCCGTCCGGTATGTCAGTCACCTTCAGAGGGACGATCTTCCGAGGAAGCTTGTGCCGGGGCCACCGGAGAGCTCTCCAGCTGAGATTCAAGAAAGGCCTGCAAGGCATCCAGGGTGTAAAATGGACGAACCCCCTCTTCCCGGAGCAGGAGCAGCTTAAAGGGGAACCCCAGGCAAATCGTAATCCCCGATCCCGAAGCATATCGGTAGCGGGCTTCTATTCCTGCCTACGGGAGAGGGTGACAGGCTCCAGGTCATGGTATATCTGGAGCGAGGTCCCTTGGTAATGCAAAGGGGTGCGCCGTGTCGCTGCCATGATTCGCTCTTTAACCAGGTAGCGATGAAAGTGGATTATAACATCTCTCGGGGGTGCATCCTTACCCAGACAACGGCGCAGGGCCTGGTGAGCCCGTTCAAAGTGGAGATCTTCAGGGTCCAGTTTGGGGAGTAACTTCAGGAAGATGATTTGGAGGGTTTTATGAAGCGTATCTGGGCCAATAGTTTCCGTTAATCACAGATCCGTACATTGTTACGTCGAGATCTGTTGCCCAAATCTTCAACAGCAGCTTGTAGATCTGTGACCTGGGCCTGCAGTGACGGGACCTCCATTTGTTGTTCTGCGCGGGAGGCCTCCAGGCCCTGCACAGTCTCCTCCAGGTCCACGGTGTGGGAGGTGAGCGTACCGAGTTCAGATTTTAATGCAGCCAACTGGGAGGCCAGCTCGTCCTTAAAGGAGGCCTGGAGGCGGTTGAAAAGCGTGTCCAAGTCTGCTGATGTGGCTGGACTCCGAACCTGCGGGGACGAGGGAGATGCGGCCGCCATGTTGGAATCCTCCTCCTGGCCGTGTGTATCGTCTCAGCCCTTTTTATTAAAAATCGGGGCCGTTTTCTGCATCTGTCGGCGCAGGGAGGTGGGGGGCCCCATAGAGATTGTGTCCCTGTGGAAATGAGGGGGATCGGGATGCTTACTGGAAAGGGAAAAAGAGGAAATTTCGGCCGTGCATCGGGGAGCCGAAGGATCAGGCAGCCTTGCGTTCAGAAGCCCCGCCCCTCCTCCTTCTTTTTTATTTTTAACCCTTATTTCATGGAAAACTCACTGTTCCTTTAAAAACTTTTTTAACTTTTTGTCCTTGTTTCCTGTCCCCCAGGGCACTACTCGGACCCCCGTACACCTTTTATGGCAAATATCTTGCATATACACCCTCTTGCAGGGCACTCTAAAAATCGAACTTTTGAGTCCCATTGACTTGCATTGAGTTTGGTTCGTGTTCGAACTCGAACTTTTGAAATTGTTCGAGTTCGAATGCGAACCGAACACGGGGGTGTTCGGCTCATCCCTAGCTCTCAGGTCCAAGCCAAATCACAAAAGGGCCTGATCTCTTCCTGGAACTCCTGGTTAAATCAAAACAAAGGTTGGACCAGAGTGGCATCCCTCCCACCAACAATGTATACACCTTTATCCCAATGGGAGTCACCATATGAGGTAACCCCTCTAGAGTAGGCTGGCTTAATGATGTCAGCTGGCCACACAGGGCAACAAGCCTCACACTGCCCCTAGTGTTCCCTCTTTGATATAACATTCAATATATATAATTAAATATGGTGATTTATGACACAATTCATCCATGATCACTACAATCCACCGTTTGACTTATATCATAAATCAATCATCTATTAGATACCTCCGTTTTACCTATTGTGAGTTCCCCTCCTATTAAATACCCTCAACTATTGCAACATCCAGAATTGGAGAAAACACACAGGGTTATGCAAAGAGATCCAAATGGCTGCCGAAACGTAACCGAACGCTGAAAATCACGTTCGGTTACCTTTCTTTGCCATTCGGCTATTCAGAGAGCAGGCAGTTCGCCAAATGTTGGCAATTGCCGGCACATACTGTGCCTGTTCGAAGGCAGTGAAATCCCCATAGCTTTGTCTATTCAGAGAAACAAAACAGCAGTGAAAAGTTGCCGAAATGCCCTGCCATTCGGTGGCTTCATTCAACAGGTTTATTCAGGTGAATCCCATAGGCTTCAATGTTAAAAATATTCCTGTTTTAATTCAATATCTAATAAACCGTTCATTATAAAATTCTGCAGTAAAGAGTCTCTTTATTTATAGGATTTTTTAGGATCTTTTAAGCATTTTTCAAGATTTTTTGCCCAAAAATTCTTTTTTTTTTTTTTTTTAAAAAAAACTTTTTTTTTCGTTTTTCTGTAACAGCCCTTTTTATTATCATTCATTGGATCTTATTTGTAAGTTTCAGACATTTTCATTATGTAGTTTCTTTGCAAACAGCGTTTCACTTTTCAAACATTCAAGCAAACTGTTTTTTTTCATCACTCCATTCGTCTGCGGTGTTGGCTTTTTCCGGTGGCTGCTCTGCGCTCTGATCGGCTCCTATTCGGGTCTCTCCGGCTTGTTCGGTGGGGATAATCCAGATGTTTTTGCGGGTTTTCGGTGTGCCTTCGCCGAGTTTTGCACTGAGTTTTCGGCGGGTTTGCGGCGACTTTTCCCTGCAATTCGGGGACCCTGTGGTGCTTGCTGAATACATCGTAGGGTCGCCGAAATGGGATCCCCAAATCGAACCGAATTGACGGCGTAAGGATAGTATAGGTCCAGGTACACTTGTCAGATTGAGAAAGATGAACATAAGTAGAAAACAAGCGGTATTTCGTTATTGTGGATTGTACAAGGGTGCACGATCGTATATCAAGAACCTTGGGCCTGGAGCAGAACCCCGATAAGGCTATATATGATACACCAGAACAAGATGGGAAGTTCCCCAAGAGGCGAGTAAAACCCCAAGCAGCCTGCATAGGGTTAAACCAACAACAAACAGCACTAGCAACCGCTATAGCATTAAATATGAGAGTAGTCAAAGACAAGCCGGGTCAAAATCAGGAGCAGGAATCGTAGCCGTAAATGGGTCGGCAACGTAAACAGCAATGAGTATCAACAAGAAGCGATGCGGGAATGAACTCCACATCAGGGCGACGAGGCATCTCCTTGCGCCCTGCTTTAAACCCGGCGGCTCCTCGTGACCATGCCAGACCCCACCCCCTCGGACGCCGCTCGGCCTTTACATGGTGCTGGCACTCAATCTTCCCTTGGCACCGAACCATGCCCAGACCCCTCAGGAAGCACAGCAGGGGCTGAGGATGTAACAACCTTGTAGCTGTATGTGCTGCATAATGCCTGTGTATGGCAAATACAGCAACACCTTGTATCTGTACTGTACAGGGATTTACAATCATTATAACCCCCTGAATCTTATCCCTGTACAGCATTGAGTGACCCCACAGCTTTCCCTGTATTCTGCCAAATCCCTGGTTATTGTACTGCAGCAGCAAACTTTCTGAATTTTTGGTTACAGTGAGGTTTGGAGCTGCTATTTGCAGCTTGTTTTACAGTGGGACAAGAGAGAATTTTCAGTGAATTATGTTTCACCACAGGGGGCACTAATCCTGATTTAAAGAGATATGCATGGGGGGGATCTCTTTTCAGTATATTACAATGCAGAATAGAGTTATGTGCAAACTATTAATTTCCTTTATCTGTGTTAACGAAATAGAAGAAAGCAAAATCTTACTTCAATATAGACATTTTAACATATTTGTCATTATAATTTTAAAGTAATGGAATGTTATTAAATGATTTAGTTCAGCACATTAATCCTCCCTGGATTATCTTCCGCTCGCGTGAACAACCCTCACATTCTCTAAGGGTTCCAGGAGTGTATAAAGTGTTCCACTTCAGATGTTGTTTTCCATAACTGACATCACTGATACTGGTTATTTAACAGTGTCCTTCCAAAAACGACAGATTAAAGAGGAAAAAGAAGCGACGAAGCCTCGCAACGCCAAGGAGTCTCCATTATTGTCACAAAGAGCTGCACGGGTTCCTGGATATTTAAATTCTGAATGTCAGCATTTAAGATATTTGAAATAATTGGCAAAAATTGTAATTGACATAGTAAGTATTGTGATAGATAATATATCATAGATTGGCTCTCAAGGGGTTATTCACTAAATGTTGCACTTGGGTAGAATTTTGGGAGCTAAATGACTGAATTTGATCTTCTTATCCATCTCTTTAAATATTACTTTTTTAACCTGAAGTGTGTTTGTTATTCCCATTTAATTCACCATCTTTTTCTCGCTTGATAAATGATCGACATCTATGACTATTTAATAAACAAAATGAGACAATAACATAGCAAGTCACGGAGATGCCCCTAAAGAGTATCAGGGTTATCCAAAGAGATTCGAAAAGTCACCACTCGTTCGGTGTCTTTTCGTTCGCTTCAATTCGGTTCGTGTTGCCGATCCCATTTCGGTGACCCTGCGGTGTATTCAGCAAGTACCACAGGGTCCCCGAATTGCAGGGAAAAGCTACCGCAAACCTGACAAAAACTAACCGCAAAACCTGCCGAATGCACACCGAAAACCCGCAAAAACATCTGGATTAACCCGTCGAAGATGCCGGAAAAAACCCGAGTAGGAGCCGATCACACGCAGCGAAGCCGCCTTAAAAAGCAGAGAAAAAGCCGAGACCGCAGAGGGAGGTGAATAAATTAGCAAAACAGTTTGTATGAATGTGAAAGGGAAAAGCTGTTTGCAAAGAAACTACTGAGCGAAAATGTCTGAAATTTGCATATGAGGTCCAGGGAATGATAATAAAGAGGGCTGTTACAGAAAAAATAAGTAAACGTTAAAAAAATAAAAAATCTGACGTTTAAGCAGTAGTATCCTAAAAAATCTATAAATAAAGAGACTCTTTACTGCAGAATATTATAATAAACGGTTTATTAGATATTGAATTAAAACAGGAATATTTTTAACATTGAAACCTATGGGATTCTCCTGAATAAACTTGCCGAATTAAACCACCGAATGGCAGGGCATTTCGGGAACCTTTCACTGCTGGTTTGTGTTCTCTGAATAGCCGAAGCAGTGCTTTTTCATGGGGATTTCACTGCCCTCGAACAGGCACCGAACAGGCACCGAATGTAAAGGCAATTCGCCAGGAATTGGCGAATTGCCTGCTCCCTGGATAGCCGAATGGCCAGGAAAGGTAACCGAACGCTTATTTTCAGCGTTCGGTTACCTTTCTCAAGCAATTCGGATCTCTTTGGATAACCCTGTATGTGTATACCTAACATCGGTGATGAAGCCGGAACTCAGAACAATTTAGACTGATACGTTCAAACAGTAATTCAATGGGAAATTGTGAATTTTATGTCCAGCACAGTCAAGCTGCTGGTGCGCATTTGTATTATGTAACTGTGGCTTATTATTTTATAATTACCATGTAATGCTTCAAAAAATGTTAACAGATCGTTTTCTTAACCCCTTCACTACCAAACATTAAAATATAAAATTCTGCGTGGAGAGAGACTGTGGAGTCATGGGTTCGAGCCCGATCAGCACCTCTCCAGCAAGTGTCCTTGGGCAAGACACCTAACGGTACATACTCGCCACCCAGGACATACTTGAAAACGAGAGAAATCTCAATGTATCCTTCCTGGTAAAATACTTTCTCAAAAAAAAAATATAAGTAATGCAAATGTAGCGCTGTGTTTAAATTGACTCTCTGAACTGAAACAGTATTGCCTCTAGAGGGAGCCAGAGCATAATATATGTGAAAGGCTATGCTGGACTTAAGACCCAGAAACCCTTGGGGAAGCAGAGGAAGTGAGTGCGCTGGCACAAGGAAGCATGGAGCATCGTGTGCAGTGTGGTCAGAAAGAGCAGAGCAGCGTATGTAGTGAGTCGCATGAGAGACACTGTCCGGGATCAAGGCCAGATTGGAACGTGGAGAGTTGGCGTTATCCAGTGCTGGTGATCGGGGAAGGAGTGTGCATCATCTTACATTGCAATCCGCTGAGTGATTCCTGTGATAGGCATGTTCCAGAAGGACCTCGAGTAAGGAGGCTGCGGACGTAGCAGAGTGCGGGCAGCATTCGATTCCTGGCTGAGGAGATTCGGCATCGGGAGTGTGGATTTCGACAGCACTGGCAAACGGCAAAGATCAGGACCTTCTGGCTGAGTCATCAGTTCGGGACTAGCTGTTTCGCCGGATGGATGAGAGGCCTCAGGCCTACAGCTTCCATAACAGTGTACATTGCTTCAAATTTAAGGGCCCCAACGTTGACTAGTCGAAGATATTTTTGTTCATCCACTGGCCAGTGGACTTAGTCCCCGGGTACCCTAGGAAATAGTTTAACGAGTATCTTTTTGTGAGCGGGACTTAAGACCAAAAAATGGACTGAGGGCCTTATCGATTGTTATCCGCCATTTTATGCAGTTACGCTACGTAATACAGTCCGATTTATTTCATGCTTTCAGTATATGTGTATTTATTGCCTTTTATTACTACCGTAAAGTATAACTTAGAAAAATCCATAACGGTGTGCTGGTGTAGAGTGAATTGTTAGTGCAGTGAGACCATCCTGGGTTTTGCTCCTCCGGGGGTGAGCGCTACACAAATTTGCTCTGTTTTTTATTATTATTATTTTTTCCTTTACAGAAATATTACTGGAATAAAAGGTTCTAAGATCTAGATGGTGTCCCTTATCGGGCACAATTTCACATGGGGTCTGCATTACCAACATACAGACAGATGCAGTAAATGTGCTGCAGGCAGATAATAAAATAGTGAGATTGTCTACCTACATGGGGTCTGCATTATCAGCATACAGGCATATGCAGTAAATGTGCTGCAGGCAGATAATAAAATAGTGAGATTGCCTACCTACATGGGGTCTGCATTATCAGCATACAGGCAGATGCAGTAAATGTGCTGCAGGCAGATAATAAAATAGTGAGATTGCCTAGCTACATGGGGTCTGCATTATCAGCATACAGGCAGATGCAGTAAATGTGCTGCAGACAGATAATAAAATGTTGAGATCTCCTGCTTATGGGGATTTGTAGTGATCAGAATACGATTATTAGCAATGCAATATCTGTATGTGCTGCATAATGCCTGTGTATGGCAATTACAGCAACACCTTGTACCTGTATGTGTTGCATAATGCCTGTGTATGGCAATTACAGCAACACCTTGTATCTGTACTGTACAGGGATTTACACTCATTATAACCCCCTGAATCGCATCCCTGTAAAGCACTGGGTGACCTCACAGCTCTCTCTGTATTCTACCAAATCCCTGGCTGATGGAATGCTGCAGCAACGTATTTGAACTTTTTGTTACAATGAGGTCTGGGGCTGCTCTTTGTAGCTTGTTTTACAGTATTATAAGAAAAGGAGTGAATTTTCAGTTAATTTTATTTTTTGACAGAGGTCACACTAATCCTGTCTTAAAATGATATGCATATTGACTTTTGTTATCCCAATGATTGCTTTTCAATGTATTACAATGCAAAATCGAGGTAACATAACATGATAGTGAAAGGATTAAAAAAGCAACATGGCATAATGACAGGTAAAGTGCAGAGAACTATTAACCTGCTGGTATTAGTAATGCATGAAACGTAGCAATGAAAGACTTTAATTTTACAAACAGGACAACTGTAATCCTGAAAGAATTTATTCTTTGGCAGATCTGACGGTTCTGAAAATTTGGTTCATATATTTTGTCTTGATGATCCAGATGTAAAACAAATTATCCTTGGCCTCTGTCCTCAGTCGAGCGTACAGACAGACTTCAGGATGAGTTTAATGCACTCAGCGGTAAGTTGGATGTTGCCTTTCAAACCGCTAGTACTGACGTACAGAGTGCGCTGCGTCCGCTAGCGGCGTGTGTGCGTGATTAGGAGACCTCAGACGCTGCTAATGTCCGGCCAACTCTGGTTGGCCAGTAGATGGCATCATCTGCCTGCCAAATAGCTTATTACAGTAAGAAATATGCTGGGAACATTCCCAAATATTTCTTACTGTATAATTAATTTAAAAAGATTTTTCAAAAATCCACTGGTTCCTGACAATATTTTTCTTTAAAATCTTTTGGGAGTGAATGGGTTAAAATAGGAAAAGAACAAAACACGAGGCCTGCACTTATCAATGGTTTGCATCTTTAGGGAGGAGTAATACACAGGTATTATGGAATCAACTCAAATTAAAATGAACAGGTTTTCATGAAAAACTAAATGGAAAATTGAACATTAGGAACAAATCATGTGGTTGATCATTTTTACGCGGCCTTATGTCACTTTTAAACTTTTCTTTATCATGTACAATGTTATCGCCTAGTGGACAGACTAATACTGTGTTATTTCTTTATATCTCTTTTCCACTTTCACGTATAATTGTGTCTTATGCAAGTCCTGTCCTGCCATGGAATGCAGACTTTCCACAAAACAAATGTCAATCTGTTTGTAAAATCGGATTAAAATTCTTTTTTTTCCCACTAGACGTCTCATGGTCTAAACCAGTCCAAACTCACTGAGTTTCATCTCCTCGGATTTAAGAATTTTCAAAGCTTCAGGGTTCTGTTTCTGTTTATCCTCCTACTTGTTCACATTATGACGATCTCTGGGAATCTTCTGATCATCTGGCTGGTGGCCTCCAACCGCAGTCTGCAGTCTCCCATGTACTTCTTCCTGACACAGCTGTCCCTTTCTGATTTACTTCTGACCACAGACATTGTCCCCAACGCACTTTATGTTATATGGAATGAAGGGGGCACCATGTCTTTTTCAGGCTGCGTTGCTCAATTCAATGTGTTTGCTTTATGTGAAGCATCGGAAACGTTTCTTTTGGCCATAATGGCTTACGACAGGTATCTGGCCATCTGTAACCCTCTGAGATACAGCTCTATCATGAGCCCCATGCTGTGCATTAGGTTGGTTTCACTGTCCTGGCTTTTAAGCTTTTGTGCTGTATTGATCTACATAATATCTATGACTTTTCTTCAGTTTTGTGGACCAAATGTCATTGACCATTTCTTCTGTGACCTTATGCCACTGTTTGAGCTCTCTTGCTCAGATATCACTTTTTTTCAATTGGAAATGCTCTTCTTGAGTGTTCCTTTTACTCTTTTCCCGCTGTTAATTATCACAGTTTCCTATGCGAGTATTGTCCGGGCTGTCCTTAGAATCTCCACTGACACTGGGCGAGGGAAAGCCTTCTCCACCTGCAGCTCCCACCTGGCTGTGGTTTCTATTTTCTATGGGACACTATTTGGAAGTTACGTGATTCCATCTAAAGGAAACTCTTTGACAGCCGGTAAAAGTGTGTCCTTGTTGTACACTGTGTTCACGCCTCTGATTAACCCCATCATTTACAGTCTGAAGAATAAAGACATTAATCGTGCCATGAGGAAACGTTTCTGTAAAAGTAATGAATAATGTTAAGACATGCACCACAAGATGAAAAGTAAAGAGGAAGGAGTGAAACGCGTTGGGTGCTAATTCTATTTGAAATAAATGTTATCCAACAAATATGCAGCTGCACAAAATTAAATATAAAAATCTCCAATGAACACCTTGGCAATACAGACAGACATAGACTCAAGACAAAACCAAATTTGTTGCTGGAATAACCTATTTGGCAGGAGGATATCACAATCCACAAGTAAGAGTTCCTGCGGGTAGCACTGCAGTCCGTGTCTCTGTGTTGGCTGGGGACGTGCCTTAGCTGAATATTAGGGATGTGCAATTGGTTTCGTACAAATTCGCTTTCCTACGAAATTTACCATTTTCGTGCATCCTGAATCCGAGATGTCGACCACACGAAATTTTCAGATCGATTCGAAATTTCGAGTCATTCGGTTCGAAATTTCAGACAATTCGAAATTTCGGACAATTCGAAATTTCGGGTCGATTCGAAATTTCATGTTAAATTTCGAATTGATATTAAAAAAATAATAAAAAAATAAGGATTTTTTGAAAAAAATGCTCCTAATTTTTTTTTAAATAAAGAGACTCTTTACTGCAGAATATTATAAGCAACAGTTTATTAGATATTGAATTAAAACGGGAATATTTTTCACATTGAAGTCTATGGGGTAAAACATTTTCCACACTATCGAATTTGATATCAACTGTCGAATTTGAAATCAAATTTCGAATTGATATCAACTATCAAATTGATCTAAATTTACAATACAAGTAATAGTCAGCAAAGGACTTTATGAAACAAATTGATTTCATTTCACTGTTTAATTTGACTCAAGAACAAAATCTGTGACACAGCTTAACATTTAATCCATGATTGTCTTTTAACAGCAAGATTGAATTAATTGGGGTTTTATTTAGTGATCCAAAATTCGAACTGATATCAACTCTATCGAATTTGATATCGAATTTTGAATTGATATAAAAAAAATAGATTTTTTAAAAAAATGCTTTGAAGATCCTAAACAATCTAAAAATAAAGAGACTCTTTACTGCGGAATATTATAAGCATCAGTTTATTAGATATTGAATTAAAACGGGAATATTTTTCACATTGAAGTCTATGGGGTAAAACATTTTCCACACTATCGAATTTGATATCAACAGTCGAATATGAAATCAAATTTCGAATTAATATCAACTATCAAATTGATCTAAATTTACAATACAAGTAATAGTCAGCAAAGGACTTTATGAAACAAATTAATTTCATTTCACTGCTTAATTTGTACAAAATCTGTGACACAGCTTAACATTTAACCCATGATTGTCTTTTAACAGCAAGATTGAATTAATTGGGGTTTTATTTAGTGATCCAAAATTCGAATTGATATCAACTCTA
Organism: Leptobrachium leishanense; assembly: GCA_009667805.1. NCBI lineage: Eukaryota > Metazoa > Chordata > Amphibia > Anura > Megophryidae > Leptobrachium > Leptobrachium leishanense. Next base: position 9,490,338 of record CM019065.1, read on the forward strand.
TCGAATTTGATATCAAATTTTGAATTGATCTAAAAAAAATAGATTTTTTAAAGAAAATGCTTTAAAGATCCTAAAAAATCTAAAAATAAAGAGACTCTTTACTGCAGATTGATTTAAGCAATGGTTTATTAGATATTGGAATAAAACGGGAATATTTTTAACATTGAAGCCAATGGGATACAACATTTCCCACACCTTGTTGGTCAAACATTTCCCACACCTTGATCTGAATATTCCCGTTTTAATTCAATCCCAATTAATTAAATCTTGCTGTTAAAAGACAATCATGGGTTAAATATCAAGCTGTGTCACATATTTTGTATTTGAGTCAAATTAAACAGTGAAATGAAATTAATTTGTTTCATAAAGTCCTTTTCTGACTATTACTTGTACTGTAAATTTATTTCAATTTGATAGTTCATATCAATTCGAAATTTTATTTCAAATTCGACAGTTGATATCAAATTTGATAGTGTGGGAAATGCTTTACCGCATAGGCTTCAATGTTAAAAATATTCCCGTTTTAATTCAATCTATACTATAAAAGAGTAAGCCTTCAAGTGTCCGTCGCCAAAAGCGGTCTGCGCATGCACGACGGACATTTGAAAGTGGCCGTTAAAACAAACAGGTAGCAGTGCCGGCCGCCTGCAAAAAAAAAAAAAAAAAAAAATCGCCGCGCGCAGCTACCCGTGTGTTTAAACGCCGCAAGCCCCAATCCTCCAGCGGTGACCGTCCTCCGGCTATCGCGGCCTGCTAGGCCGGCATCCAGGCTCAGGCGAGCCCCCGGCTTGGTTTGGGCCTACAGGCCCAGCCGAGCCGGGGACTCGCCTAAGCCTAGAGGCCGGCCTAGCAGCCTGCGACAGCCGGAGGACGGTCACCGCTGGAGCTCAGGGCCGAAGTTCCCAAAACATACTCCCCTAAATCGGCCCTGAGCTCCAGCGGTGACCTCCTCCGGCCGAGCAGGCTGCTAGGCCGGCTTCCAGGCTCAGGCGAGCCCCCGGCTTGGCTTGGGCCTACAGGCCCAGCCGAGCCGGGGACTCGCCTAAGCCGAGAGGCCGGACGAGCAGCCAGCGACAGCCGGAGGACGGTCACCGCTGGAGCTCAGGGCCGAAGTTCCCAAAACATACTCCCCTAAATCGGCCCTGAGCTCCAGCGGTGACCTCCTCCGGCTGAGCAGGCTGCTAGGCCGGCCTCCAGGCTCAGGCGAGCCCCCGGCTTGGCTTGGCCTACAGGCCCAGCCGAGCCGGGGACTCGCCTAAGCCTAGAGGCCAGCCGAGCAGCCAGCGACAGCCGGAGGACGGTCACCGCTGGAGCTCAGGGCCGAAGTTCCCAAAACATACTCCCCTAAATCGGCCCTGAGCTCCAGCGGTGACCTCCTCCGGCCGAGCAGGCTGCTAGGCCGGCCTCCAGGCTCAGGCGAGCCCCCGGCTTGGCTTGGGCCTACAGGCCCAGCCGAGCCGGGGACTCGCCTAAGCCTAGAAGCCGGCCGAGCAGCCAGCGACAGCCGGTGGACGGTCACCGCTGGAGCTCAGGGCCGAAGTTCCCCAAACACACTCCCCTAAATCGGCCCTGAGCTCTAGCGGTGACCTCCTCCGGCCGAGCAGGCTGCTAGGCTGGCCTCCAGGCTCAGGCGAGCCCCCGGCTTGGCTTGGGCCTACAGGCCCAGCCGAGCCGGGGACTCGCCTAAGCCTAGAGGCCGGCCGAGCAGCCAGCGACAGCCGGAGGACGGTCACCGCTGGAGCTCAGGGCCGAAGTTCCCAAAACATACTTCCCTAAATCGGCCCTGAGCTCCAGCGGTGACCTCCTCCGGCCGAGCAGGCTGCTAGGCCGGCCTCCAGGCTCAGACGAGCCCCCGGCTTGGCTTGGGCCTACAGGCCCAGCCGAGCCGGGGACTCGCCTAAGCCTAGAGGCCGGCCGAGCAGCCAGCGACAGCTGGAGGACGGTCACCGCTGGAGCTCAGGGCCGAAGTTGCCAAAACATACTCCCCTACATCGGCCCTGAGCTCCAGCGGTGACTTCCTCCGGCTGTTGCTGGCTGCTAGGCCGGCCTCCAGGCTCAGGCAAGCCCCCGGCTTGGCTCGGGCCTACATGCCCAGCCGAGCCGGGGACTCGCCTAAGCCTAGAGGCCAGCCGAGCAGCCAGCGACAGCCGGAGGACGGTCACCGCTGGAGCTCAGGGCCAATGTAGGAGGATGTTGCCTACACATACTCACCTACATCGGCCCTTAGCTCCTCCAGCGATGGCGGTCCCGCTTCCAGCGTCCTCCCTGTCTCCGTTGGTCGACGGTATGACGTCACGAAAGCCTTTGACCCTGGGTCAAAGGCTTTTGTGATGTCATACCGGTGACCAACAGAGAGAGGACACTGGAAGCGGGACTGCCATCGCTGGAGGGCCGATGTAGGTGAGTATGTGCTCTCCACACCCACCCTGCTTGCTCGGCCGGTATCCAAGCTTAGGCGAGCCCCCGGCTTGGCCTGGGCTTAGAGACCCAGCCGAGCCGGGGACTCACCTAAGCATGGAGGCTGGCCGAATTGCCTGCTCGGGCGTCCTCCAGGCTCAGGCGAGTCCACGGCTCGGCTGGGCCTCTAGGCCCAAGCCAAGCCGGGGGCTCGCCTAAGCTTGGATACCGCCCGAGCTACTTGCTTGGCCGGCATCCAGGCTAAGGCGAGCCCCCGGCTTGGCCTGGGCCTAGAGGCCCATCCGAGCCGGGGGCTCGCCTGAGCCTGGATGCCGGCCATACACACACACACTGTAAAAACCATATATGTGTGTGTATATATATCCACATGGGGTTACAGTGTGTGTGTGTATATATATATATATATATATGTGTATATATATATATATGGACTGCGCATGCGCGCAGCCCATGGGGTGATGTGGCGGTTGGGTGCGCGCGCGCCACCCGCCGCAGCACGCCCAAAGCGTCCTACGGAGGTTCGCTGCGCGCGCATCCAACCTCCGTTGGACGCTTTGGGCGTGCTACGGCAGGTGGCGCGCACGCATCCAACCGCAACAGCCTGTTACGGAGGTTGCCACGCGCCTGAGCCCAGCGCCTGAGCGCAGAGCCCAGCGCCTGAACCCAGCGCCTGAGCGCAGAGCCCAGCGCCTGAGCCCAGAGCCCAGCGCCTGAGCGCAGAGCCCAACGCCTGAGCACAGAGCCCAGCGCCTGAGCCCAGCGCCCAGCGCCTGAGCGCCTGAGCACAGAGCCCAGTGCCTGAGCCCAGCGCCTGAGCGCAGAGCCCAGCGCCTGAGCCCAGCGCCTGAGCGCCTGCGCCCAGCGCCTGAGCGCCTGAGCCCAGCGCCTGAGCGCAGAGCCCAGCGCCTGAGCCCAGCGCCTGAGCCCAGCGCCTGAGCGCAGAGCCCAGCGCCTGAGCCCAGCGCCTGAGCCCAGCTCCTGAGCGCAGAGCCCAGTGCCTGAGCCCAGCGCCTGAGCCCAGCGCCTGAGCGCAGAGCCCAGCGCCTGAGCGCAGAGCCCAGCGCCTGAGCCCAGCGCCTGAGCCCAGCGCCTGAGCGCAGAGCCCAGCGCCTGAGCCCAGCGCCTGAGCACAGAGCCCAGTGCCTGAGCCCAGCGCCTGAGCACAGAGCCCAGCGCCTGAGCCCAGCGCCTGAGCCCAGCGCCTGAGCACAGAGCCCAGTGCCTGAGCCCAGCGCCTGAGCACAGAGCCCAGTGCCTGAGCCCAGCGCCTGAGCCCAGCGCCTGAGCGCAGAGCCCAGCGCCTGAGCGCAGAGCCCAGCGCCTGAGCCCAGCGCCTGAGCCCAGCGCCTGAGCGCAGAGCCCAGCGCCTGAGCCCAGCGCTGAGCACAGAGCCCAGTGCCTGAGCCCAGCGCCTGAGCGCAGAGCCCAGCGCCTGAGCGCAGAGCCCAGCGCCTGAGCCCAGCGCCTGAGCGCAGAGCCCAGCGCCTGAGCCCAGCACCTGAGCCCAGCGCCTGAGCGCAGAGCCCAGCGCCTGAGCCCAGCGCCTGAGCCCCTGAGCCCAGCACCTGAGCCCAGCGCCTGAGCGCCTGAGACCAGCGCCTGAGCGCAGAGCCCAGCGCCTGAGCTGAGCGCAGAGCCCAGCGCCTGAGCGCAGAGCCCAGCGCCTGAGCCCAGCGCCTGAGCGCAGAGCCCAGCGCCTGAGCGCAGAGCCCAGCGCCTGAGCCCAGCGCCTGAGCGCAGAGCCCAGCGCCTGAGCGCCTGAGCCCAGCGCCTGAGCGCCTGAGCCCAGCGCCTGAGCGCCTGAGCCCAGCGCCTGAGCGCAGAGCCCAGCGCCTGCGCGCAGCGCAGAGCCCAGCACCTGAGCAGAGCCCAGCCCCTGAGCCCAGTACCTGAACACAGCCCAGCGCCGAGTGCAGAGCACAGAGCAGAGTGCCAAGCAGAGCACAATAGATGGCACAGAGCAGAGCACAACCCATTAAAGGCACAGAGCCGAGCACAATAAACGCCACAGAGCCGAGCACAATAAACGCCACAGAGCCGAGCACAATAAACGCCACAGAGCTGAGCACAATAAACGCCACAGAGCCGAGCACAATAAACGCCACAGAGCCGAGCACAATAAACGCCACAGAGCCAAGCACAATAATCGCCACAGAGCCGAGCACAGCACAATATATGGCACAAAGCCGAGCACAATAAACGCCACAGAGCTGAGCACAATAAACGCCACAGAGCCGAGCACAATAAACGCCACAGAGCCGAGCACAATAAACGCCACAGAGCTGAGCACAATAAACGCCACAGAGCCGAGCACAATAAACGCCACAGAGCCGAGCACAATAAACGCCACAGAGCCAAGCACAATAAACGCCACAGAGCCAAGCACAGCACAATAAACGGCACAAAGCACAGCACAATAAACGGCGCCGAGCACAGAACCAAGCACAACACAATAAACGGCGCAGAGCACAATAAAAAGCAGAGCACAATATACGGCACGGAGCAGAGCACAGAGCCGATGTGCAGAGCCCAGCACAGAGCCGAGCAAAACAGAATAAACGCCACAGAGCCAAGCACAATAAACGCCACAGAGCCGAGCACAATAAACGCCACAGAGCCAAGCACAGCACAATAAACGGCACAAAGCACAGCACAATAAACGGCGCCGAGCACAGAACCAAGCACAACACAATAAACGGCGCAGAGCACAATAAAAAGCAGAGCACAATATACGGCACGGAGCAGAGCACAGAGCCGATGTGCAGAGCCCAGCACAGAGCCGAGCAAAACAGAATAAACGCCACAGAGCCAAGCACAATAAACGCCACAGAGCCGAGCACAATAAACGCCACAGAGCCAAGCACAATAAACGCCACAGAGCCAAGCACAGCACAATAAACGCCACAGAGCGAAGCACAGCACAATAAACGCCACAGAGCCAAGCACAGCACAATAGACGCCACAGAGCCAAGCACAATAAACGGCACAGCGCCGAGCACAGCACAATATATGGCACAGAGCACAGCACAATAAACGGCACAGCCAATCACAGCACAATAAACGGCGCCGAGCACAGAACCAAGCACAACACAATAAACGGCGCAGAGCACAATAAAAAGCAGAGCACAATATACGGCACGGAGCAGAGCACAGAGCCGATGTGCAGAGCCCAGCACAGAGCCGAGCAAAACAGAATAAACGCCACAGAGCCGAGCACAATAAACGCCACAGAGCCGAGCACAGTACAATAGACGGCACAGAGCCGAGCACAACAGAATAAACGGCACAGAGCCGAGCACAATAAACGCCACAGAGCCGAGCACAACAGAATAAACGGCACAGAGCCGAGCACAGAGCCAAACACAGCACAATAAATGGCACCGAACCAAGCACAACGCACCACACTTATCAATAGACTGCCCTCTGGGCAGGCTTTACACCTAGTATCTAATAAACCGTTACTCATAATATTCTGCAGTAAACAATCTCTCTATTTTTAGATTTTTTTAGGATCTTTTGAGCATTTTTAAAAAAAAAAAAAAAAAATAGATTTTTTTTATATCAATTCGAAATTTGAGCCGATATTTGGAATCGACCCAAAATTTGAAATCAATCTGAAATTTCGAATCGAATCACCGTATCGCAACGAAAACAGTCTGAAATGACCCAAAAAGAAAAAAAACCTGGAAAAAAACAAACGAAACAAAATTTTTAGCAGTGCACATCTCTACTGAATATAAAACATTTTAGCACCTCGGGCATTATACCCACAGGGTTAAAACCATGGGGGCACCTACTGAAGCCCAAAAGGAAATAAAATTTGTTTGCAACAAATGAATTTAATTTGCAACCAAACGTCACAACCCCAGATGGTGTTAACATAATCTCAGGCTGCTGTGTCTGCTACCGCTGCTTGTGTATATGGATGAGCCGAACACTCCCCAAGTTCGGTTCGAAGCCGAACCCGAACTTTCCAAATGTTCGGATCCGAACCCGAACCCGAACTCGAACTCTATGCAAGTCAATGGGGCTGAAAATTCGGTTTTTAGAGTGCCCTCCAAGAGGGCATATATGCTACATATTAGCCATAAAAGGTGTCTGGGGGTCCGGGTAGTGCCCTGGGGGACAGGAAACAAGGACAAAAAGTAAAAAAAAACATTTTTAAAGGGACAGTGAGTTTTCCATGAAATAAGGGTTAAAAATAAAAATGAAAAATTCCTTCAAATATCGTGCCTAGGAGGTCCCCATAACCTGCCCGTGAAGTGGCGGATTTCTAGGATGTATAGAAACATTTAAAAACAAATAAATGACATTTCAAATAACGGTAAATGCGTTTACTGATTTTTTGGCGGTGAAAAGCAGGAGAATGACTGGAGAATGGAAAATTCTAGACCAAATAGCCGATTTGGAAAGTGAGATAAATGGGAGAATTTTTCTGGTTTGGCTATTTTGACCTAGAATTTTCTCTTCAGTCATTCTCCTGAGTTTCACCTTTCTCTGAATAACCCTGTCAGGGTTATTCAGAGCGGTGAAAAGCAGGAGAATGACTGGAGAATGGAAAATTCTAGGTCAAAATAGCCAAACCAGAAAAATTCTCCCATTTAGGCTAGGGTCAGACTAGCGAATTTTTAATGTGCGTTTAGGTGCACTTAATCACGGCCGCACTAGCAGCAAATGACGGGCAATATACGAAGTACGGTCGCACGAAAGTCCGGCTGCGCAACGCAAGTGGAAAATTAACGCATTTTTTCTGAGAATGCAGAACCGCTAGTACGGACGTACAGAGTGCGCTGCGTCCACTAGCGGCGTGTGTGCGTGATTTGGAGACGTCAGACCCTGCTCATGTCCGGCCAACATAACGTCCAGACACCCAAAGTTTCCTGGTTTAGATCCGTAAAAAATCACGCACAAAAATGCGCATCGTATGACCGTTTTCGCGCATTCCGTGAAAAAATACGGCAATGTGTTTGGGCGCACTTTCGGTCGCTGTGAAAAATGCGTTAGTCTGACCCTAGCCTTATCTCACTTTCCAAATCGGCTATTTGGTCCAGATTGTTCTCTTTTCCTGCCATTCTCCTGGTTTTCACCTTTCTCTGAACAACTCTGAGAGAGAGGTGAAAGCCAGGAGAACTGGCAGGAGAAGAGAACAATCTAGACCAAATAGCCGATTTGGAAAGTGAGATAAATGGGAGAATTTTTCTGGTTTGGCTATTTTGACCTAGAATTTTCACTTCTCCAGTTATTCTCCTGCTTTTCACCACTCTCTGAATAACCCTGTGAATGTTTAATCCCGAGGTGAAAAATAACATTGCTTAACGCTGGGGTCAGACGAGCGCAGTTATCACGTCCGTGTTGCCGCACATGTGTACCTCCGTGGCAGCATAGCATTCTGACCAATGGAGCACCATACACGAAGTATGTCCGCACGGAAGTGCCGATGCATGGCGGACGCAGCAAATGGACGCAGGTTAGGGAAGAACGTAATACTGCTAGAACGGACGTGCAGAGTGTGCCACGTCCACAATGTCCGTGTAGCTTTGTATGTGAGTGATGAACGTGGTCAGATGGACTGCATTTATACGTCCAGCATTTTTGACGGACAGAATGTTTTTTCATTGTAATTTATTTTCCATGCTACATCAGTCAAAAAATATGTCAGTGAAAAAAACGGACTGTTTGGCCACTACCTTGTTGTCAGTCAGTAAGTACGTCCGTACTGTACGGACGCACAGTCCGTACAAAATGCGCTCATCTGACCCTAGCCTTAGATGTTATTTAGAATTTTTTCAAACAACCAGTTAACCACTTGGCTGCTATGGACGCGCTCAGCCATCTTGGATGTCAGCCCAGCACTCCAGGACCCCGGCGGAGCAATTAGATGTCATCGCAGCGGCACGATGACATCTAATTCATGCGCCCCCCGCATGTGCAGAGGAAGCGCCGGAAAGGGAGAGGGGAGGTCCTTTGGACCTCTCTCCCTCCCGATCGCCGGGGGGCAGAGGGTTAATCCAGGCACCGTTTGGAAGGGAACAGCCTGCCCTTCCAAGCGGTGGCTGTGATTAACCCCTGGGGAGCCGGATCACGAATCGGCGCTGAAAAGCCCCGGATCGTGATCCTCTCCTGGAGCTGGCCGACATCTTGGATGTTGGCCAAGCCTCCAGGAACTCCCCCTGAGGACTGGCGTCATTGTGCATAGCACGATGATGCCAGTCCTGGAGTTAACCCCTAGCTGCCACCAATGGTGGAGATAGGGGGTTCCAATGAACCCCATATCTCCCAATCCGTGGTAGCTAGGGGTTAATGTTTGATATTGTTGGATCGGCCAGAGCATGGCCTGTCCAAGGATACCAAACCTGAGCATGAAAAATGTTTTTTAAAAAAATTAAAAAATAAAAATAAAAATATAAAAATATTTAAAAAAAAAATCTAAAAAAAAATAAACAAGTTTTTTTGTTTGTTTTTGTTTTGTTAATGCAGCAATATTGTTCCCATTTCAATTATAATGTGAACAATAATTCTGCACTAACTATATTTGTATGCGGTGTGTTTGTTAAAAAAAGCGAAATTTTACCCAAAAAAAAATGTAACGAGACCCCATCTCTAATTTTTTTAACAAGCGCACCCCATACAAAATATAACCGCAAGCGATCGCATGTTAAAATGTGAAAAAAAAAACACTTTACACATAATAAATTATTGAAAATTCAAATTGTATTGAATTTTTTGTTATAATATACAGACACGACATAACGTATAGATATAATAATGACATATTATGAATCTGCCAAGTCTGCTGGAAAGAATGATATATAATATGTCTGGGTCATATATCAAAATATGGCTACAAAACGCGGTTAATCATGATGAGCGAAAGTGGTAAAAATTACCTCAGCACAGAGGTGTGAAAAGCCTCAGCAGCGAAAGGGTTAAATGCAGCATATTAGGATGTTTTAGGAGGGAAATTAATTCTCAAATCTCAATCAGAAACAGACACCACCCCACCCCCTCAGTACCTCCGTATAGTATACAATGTATCAAATTGATTACCAGACTAAAAAACACCTGGTGTTATGCCGGTTTGTGAACAGAGGTCATTTAGAGTTGATAATCTTTCCACGTACACATTAGTTTTTAATTCAATATCTATTAAACCGTTGCTTATAATATTCTGCAATAAAGAGTCTCTTTATTTCTAGATATTTTAGTATTTTTCTAAGCATTTTCTATACTTTTTTCAAAATTTCTTTTTTTTTCGAACTCGAACCGAACACACCCAACAAGTTCGAAGTTTGTGGACTTTCGAACTGCCAAAGTTCGGGTCGAACTCCGAACCGTCCGAACCCGAACAGCTCATCCCTACTTGTGTACACACAATCACGGTAGCGAAGGGGTTAAATCTAGTTGCCCGACTCCACTTGCCAAAATGTTGAATATCAGAAAACTAAATGACAACACAGCAGCAGCGCAAATTTTCAAACTAATATGTCTCTATAAATATACAGGGTTATTCAAAGAGATCCGAATGGCTGGAGAAAGATAACCAAACGCTGAAAATCAGCGTTCGATTACCTTTCTTGGTCTTCGGCTATCCAGAGAGCAGCTAATATGCCAAATCCTGGCGAATTGCCTGAACATATGGTGCCTGTTCGGTGCCTGTTCGAGGGCAGTGAAATCCCCATAGAGAAGCACTGCTTCTGCTATTCAGAGAACACAAACCAGCAGTGAAAGGCTCCTGAATTGCAATGCCATTCGGTGGTTTCATTCGACAGGTTTATTCAGGAGAATCCCATAAGCTTCAAAGTTAAAAATATCACCATTTTAATTCAATATCTAATAAACCGTTCATTATAAAATTCTGCAGTAAAGAGTCTCTTTATTCATTTTTCTGGATTTGTATTTTTTTTTAAAAAGTCAGATTATTCTTTATTATTTTTTTTAACATTACTTATTTTTTTGTAACGGCCCTTTTTATTATCATTCATTGGATCATATGTAAATTTCAGACATTTTCGCTCAGTAGTTTCTTTGCAAACAGCTTCTGTATGCCTTGTCCATTATGTCTGTTAGCCAAAATACCCTCAAATCATTTAATCTCATAATAAGAAACAGTTCATGCAAAGACCCAGAAAGAATTGTGTTATTTAAAAGCAGTGCAAAGATGACACTATTAATGCATCTTTACGGAGTCATTGTTATAGCAGGAACATACTCATAAATTATAAAAACATTTTACTTGGATACAACCAATTAGCAGATTTTAAGCAAAATGTGATTATCTTCGAATTCATTTTATGATAAATGCTATTAAATTGTTATTTATTTGTTTTGAAAGTAATGTCTGTTTGATATTCCTTTCTGAATTGTTTGCTTGAGAACGTCTTGAATCCTCTACGGGTTTGGGAAGTGTATAAAGCGGCCTCACAGTATAGATCATAACAGAACAGTCTGAACATTATTACAGATCCAGCTCTTCGTCCTTACACGTTATCACTGACTCCTGACTTCAGTCTTATGCCAAAATCAAGTCATCTGAGATGGGAAAACTGATAATTTTTGGATAAAACAAAATGTTTTTTTTATTCCTAGGCTAAATTTTTTTGTATCCACAAAGGGAAAAATAACTATAAAATAATAGTAAGTATTATGTTAATTGGATCATTCCACGATGTATTTCCTATGGAAGAGGAGTGTGGAAGTTATCGGGATCCACAAAACTAACACAATGAGCAAGACGGTTTTGTGATTTATAGTTTCCCCAAAAATATTTTTTGACATAATTTATAAACTATATAACTAAATTTCAAACATTTGTTCGCATTATGATACGCGATTGAGCCGGCCTTCTATTCTATATCGGATTGTACAATGTTTGTTGCATTAACTCAATGCTCGTGACCCGTTAGATTTGCTTTTAGTGCATTTTCCTCAGTCCATCCTCTCCTTTTTGGTCTAACCAATGTGAAAATACAAGAAAAAAAGACACAATGAAGAATTAATACACTATTCAATATTTTTTTACATGTTATCAGTTGTCATTGTAGTTTATCGTAGATTACATTGTAGCTATCACTCTAATTAGAGGAACACTATACATAATTTGGGCACAGGCTGCTGACGGCCTCTTCCGTTAACACAAAACCCAATGCACGAAGCACAAACCCTCTATAATACACTATATTGCCAAAAGTATTCGCTCACCCTTCCAAATCAGGAGCTGGGCAGATGAGTGAATACTTTTGGCAATATAGTGTACATTTCTCCATAGTGATTCAATAACCACAGTGTTACTCCTGTGATTAAAGATTTTGTGAAATATTGATTTGTGTGTTTTTATATTTTATAACGTCTACTGCAATCATGTGGTTTGCAAGTGCAGTAATCAAGAAATACAATACTTATATTCCAAATCCCATGGAGAATTCCTTCGCCAGAAAAATGGGGGAAATCTTTTCATTTTTCATCTGACTGAAGAAGCCAAGACCCATTGGCGAAACGCGCTCAGGACTTTTATTTTCCCCCAGGCTATTTTTATCAGCTTTTTAAAGCTATTTATTCTTCTTTTAAAAAAAATAAATATTTTTTTGTACTTTATTTGATTCCCCCCACTTGATTTTAATCACCCACACAATGTACCGGAGAGGGAGAGCCAGAGGATCCTTCAGGATAACTACAGGATCTCAGGCAGAAGAACCTTCCTGGTGGATAGCGAAGCAGACGACCAAGAAGGGTTGTTCCATCTTCCTGGAGGACGGTGCCATCCCTTTAATTGGCACATCGTACCTATACAGAGCCAATATTTTACATAGGCTCTGGGCCACGTGAGTGATGATTTATCTATATATATATATATATAAAAGTCACGATATATAAACCGAATTGCACTATATTGCTTTTTTCTCCTTTCCATTTATTATCCATAGATGTGAGGCCTGGAGAAAGGATAAGCACGTTTTACTCAATATAAGTATATTTTCTCTACTTTTACATATCCACACTGGTTTTGCATTGATTTGCACAAATTTTATTTGCGCTTAGGACTGGAGTAACATTGTGAAATCCTTTTCATGCCTCTAGAGGTACAGATACACATAAATATAGAATGGGAGAATATACTCAAAGGGTTTTTCAAAGAGTGCCGAACTTGCCACCGAAGAGCCCCGAACAATGAATTTCACCGTACACTGCAATTTCATGGCAGTTCATCTATTCAGAAAGCTGTGAAGTCGCCGAATACTAGTTAATTAATAAATAAATAAATAAATTGACAGCAAAATATAGTGGAGTTTGCCGCATTTCACCGCAATTCGGCGATCTTCGGCAGCAATGAAATTGTCCCATAAAGAAGCAATGATTTATCTATTCACAGACACTGAACAGCACCAAAATGTCAGAGAAATGTCCTGATGTTCGGTGGTTCAGATTGACAGGTTTAAACAGGCGAATTCCATAGGATTCAATGTAAAAAAGAATATTTTTTTTATTCAACTATTTATTCTTTTCACTTTCAGCAAAACGTCATTTTATTTATTTTATTTGTTTTAAAAAAATATTTTATTTTTTAACCAACATTTGTAACACCGTTGTTATTGAATTGATGTGGAGAGGAATATATTACAGAAGGTTTGCGCTTTGTGGAGACAGTTTTGTGTTCATGGAATTTGCTCTGTAATGGGTGTGACATTTTGGGGATCTGCTGCACCACCTCACTCATATGAAGCTCCATTCACCCATCCATTTCCAGCGCTCTCGTTTATAAATACTGTTCTTTATTTTAATATTTCACTCACCTTTTTTGCTCCTCATCTTCTTCATCTCAGGGAATCCTGAACCCGGAAGTCCCTGAAATTTTCTAATACAATTTGCGGCCCTTCGCAACTTGTGTAGCGTAAGAGTCGTAAATTACACATTGCAAGGGACTTGTACACTTTATGTGCACAAGTTCCATATCACCTGCACAGAACAATGGATCGGAGCTGCACGCATGCTCAGATCAGATCCATCATCTGCTTCTCTGAGACTGATCTCATGACCAGCAGCCAGGAAATTCAAAAATGCCGGCTGCTGGTGACACTGGCTGGGGTGGAGGAAACTCCACCACTTCATCCAGCGTTGTCACCACATCCGTGGAGCTGGGGTCAGGATGAGTAGAATGTCCCTTTAAAGTTGTTTTTTACTGTAGAGATGATTTTACTGGTATTTTTAAAATTGCTGCTTGCACAATGGATCGATTTTAATAATATTTCTATTGTAAACCAATGCGATACTGATTCTGCCCAATTCGACATATTCAGATTTAAGAATGTCCCCTTGTGATTAAAGAACCCCCCAAAAACCTTAAATATAATTATAAGCAAAGGAGTTCTTCTATTATATCGTCACTGCAGAAATTTACAGATTTTATATATATATTTATTTAAAATTTCTAATAACGTTCTCAAAATAATTAATGTGAGAATTGTCATGAATAAAGAATAGAACATAACCTTACTGCAAATAAAAAACAAAACAGCATCATCGATCCTCATAATATCCAATCTTAAAAAAAAAACATAAAACCCCCCAAAAAATGCAGAAAGGAAATCTTCCATACAGATAAACTAATAAACTAGGGGTGTGCCTGGATATTCTGCAAATAAACAATCCAGATATTGGTGCAAACTGACACACAATCAACAAACCAAGGACCGTCAAAACAATCTATAATATAATTGAGTAAGGCTTGGCGTGTCTGTCGCCAAGTCTTACTCTGCGCATGCGCGCGCAACCAGCGGTCTTACTCTACCCGGCTGCCGCGCGCATCCATCCCCGAGCGGGGAAGGGAAAGTTCCCTCGCTTCCGCTCTTTGAAGGACCCAAGCCGCGGTCACGTGACCGCGGCTTGGGTCCTTCAATGACCGGAAGCGGGGAAACTTTCACTTCGCCGCTCGGGAAGGTAAGTATGAGGAGCTCATGGGGCGGCTGTCCGAATGCCGATAGAGCATTCGAACAGCCACCCCATGTCTGGTCTGGGGTCTGAGCTGGGGGGCATATAGCCATGAGAGGTGGGGGGCAAATATTCAAGAGGTGGGGGCAAATATCCATGAGCTGGGGCATATATCCATGAGAGGTGGGGGCCAAATATCCATGAGCTGGGGCAGTATCCACGTGCTGGGGCAGTATCCACGAGCTGGGGCAGTATCCACGAGCTGGGGCAGTATCCACGTGCTGGGGCAGTATCCACGACCTGGGGCAGTATCCACGTGCTGGGGCAGTATCCACGAGCTGGGGCAGTATCCACGTGCTGGGGCAGTATCCACGAGCTGGGGCAGTATATCCACGAGCTGGGGCAGTATATCCACGAGCTGGGGCAGTATCCACAAGCTGGGGCAGTATCCACGTGCTGGGGCAATATCCACGAGCTGGGGCAGTATATCCACGAGCTGGGGCAGTATATCCACATGCTGGGGCATATATCCACGTGCTGGGGCATATATCCACGTGCTGGGGCAGTATATCCAAGTGCTGGGGCATATATCCACGAGCTGGGGCAGTATATCCATGAGCTGGGGCAGTATATCCACGAGCTGGGGCAGTATATCCATGAGCTGGGGCAGTATATCCACAATAGACTGCCCTCTGGGCAGGCTTTCCACCTTGTAAATAAATAAATATGCAAGCAAACAACACCTGTTAAGATAATGAGTGTAAATCTCTGTACAGTACAGATACAAGGTGTTGCTGTAATTGCCATACACAGGCATTATGCAGCACATACAGATACAAGGTGTTCCTGTAATTGCCATACACAGGCATTATGCAGCACATACAGATACAAGGTGTTGCTGTAATTGCCATACACAGGCATTATGCAGCACATACAGATTCAAGGTGTTGCTGTAATCGCCATACACAGCATTATGCAGCACATACAGATACAAGGTGTTCCTGTAATTGCCATACACAGGCATTATGCAGCACATACAGATACAAGGCGTCGCTGTAATTTCCATACACAGGCATTATGCAGCACATACAGATACATGGTGTTGCTGTAATTGCCATACAAAGGCATTATGCAGCACATACAGATACAAGGTGTTGCTGTAATTGCCATACACAGGCATTATGCAGCACATACAGATTCAAGGTGTTGCTGTAATCGCCATACACAGCATTATGCAGCACATACAGATACAAGGTGTTCCTGTAATTGCCATACACAGGCATTATGCAGCACATACAGATACAAGGCGTCGCTGTAATTTCCATACACAGGCATTATGCAGCACATACAGATACATGGCGTTGCTGTAATTGCCATACACAGGCATTATGCAGCACATACAGATATTGCATTGCTAATAATCTCATTCTGATCACTACAAATCCCCATAAGCAGGAGATTTTACCAGTTTATAATCAGTCTGCAGCACATTGACTGACACAAAGGCCATTTCTGCCTGTATGCTGATAATGCAGACCCTGTGTGACATTGTGCCAGATAAGGGACACCATCTAGAGTTTGCAACCTTTCATCCCAGTGATATTTCTGTAAAAGGATAAACCAATACATGAAAAATAAAAAATAGCAAATTATATACATGGTTATTCAGAGAGAGGTGAAAACCAGGAGAATTGGCAGAAGAGAGCAATCTAGACCAAATAGCCAATTTGGAAAGTGAGATAAATGGGAGAATTTTGACCTAGAATTTTCACTTCTCCAGTCATTCTCCTAGTTTTCACCTCTCTCTGAATAACCCTGACAGTGTTCTATCTGTAGACACAGAACCACAATCAGTATGCAAAAACAATATTGCACACCCCTAACCATGTTCTATTGTTTTATATTAAGTGATGCAACCCAGGAACCAGACCGTCTGCACTGAGTTTCTTCTTCTCGGATTTCAGAACGTTGAAAGCTTCAAGACTCTATTTTTCCTCCTGCTTCTTGCCATCCACCTTATGACAGTCTGTGGAAATCTCCTGATCATCTGGCTGGTGGCCTCCAACCGCAGTCTGCAGTCTCCCATGTACTTCTTCCTGACACAGCTGTCCCTTTCTGATTTACTTCTGACCACAGACATTGTCCCTAATGCACTTTATATTATATGGAACGAAGGGGGCGCCATGTCTTTCACAGGTTGCATTACTCAGTTTTATTTGTTTGACTGTTCCGAGATTTCTGAGTGTTTACTTCTGACTATAATGGCTTACGACAGGTATCTGGCCATCTGTAACCCTCTGAGATACAGCTCCTTCATGAGCCCCATGCTGTGCATTAAGCTGGTTTCAGTCTCTTGGCTTTTAAGCTTTTCTGTGGCATCGATTGATGTAATGTTTATAAACGATCTTCAGTTTTGTGGACCAAATATCATCGACCATTTCTTCTGTGACCTTGTACCATTGTTAGAGCTTTCCTGCTCCGACACCTCTTTAATTCAGGTGGAAATTGTCACCTTGAGTATCCCACTTACTTTTACCCCACTACTAATAATCACAGTTTCCTATGTGTGTATTGTCCGGGCCGCCCTCAGAATCTCCTCTAATACCGGGCGAGGGAAAGCCTTCTCCACTGCAGCTCCCACCTGGCTGTGGTTTGCATTTTCTATGGGTCAATCATTGGGATTTATTTGGTTCCAACTAAAGGAAAATCATTGGCTGTCAGTAAAGCTGTGTCCTTGTTGTACACTGTGTTCACTCCTATGATTAACCCCATCATTTACAGCCTGAAGAATAAAGACATAGAGAATGCTATTAACCCCTTAAGGACGCGCGGGTGGCACTCTTAAGGGGTGGCTTTCACTGGCACGCCTCGCTGACAGGTGCCTTTGAGGGATACTGGTTGCAGTCCGCCCTGCAGCAGATGTGCAGCTCGCGTCATTGACTGCAGGGGGACGGCTTGAGTTCAGGCTGTCACCAGGTAGCCAATGATGCACTCCGCGAGTCGGGCTCAGGCTGCAGGGAAGGGCCGAGGTGGCCCTGTTGAAGACAGCGGGCCATACATGTACACCCTGCATCTTCAAAGCCCTCATTCCCCCTCGGTACAGAACGTCCTGGCAGGGAGAGGTTAAAAAATGTTTCTGTACAGGGAACGAATAATTTTATCCCCTTGATGTCACCGGGCATGCTATGCCATCCTTGCAATGGTTGGTCCTGGACACCAATCAATAGCATGAGTTATTAAGGCAGTCCCAATCTGCAGCCAATTGTGGCTACTTTCTAGATGGAAGTGAGGTGGACCAGGGGAGTTGTCGGAGAGCTGTGGGGCGTGCTGTGATGTCTCGCAGCATTTAGTGTCATCTGCCTCCCAGCGCTGACTTGAGGTACATGGACCTACAGATTCATTTGGGAGGTGTGGGCGTGATGTGCTAGATTGTTTTCCATCACTCTCTTATGCTAAGGTCACTCTGTACTTAAAATAGAAGGTGCAGGGTGTTTATGTTTTCTGTGCCCTATTCCCTGATGGCTGTGTTATATTATTATTCCCTGATGGACTTATTGTAGTATCATGTTGTATACAATGTGTGGTTTCTGTAAGCATTGCATTGAGAGGCAACGGCTTGGCTAAGAGCGTGAGAGCGCATGCAGTCCATTGCACTGGCTTCGGGAACAACAGACATGTCAGAGCAGAAGAATGCCAGGGGAGACCCAGAGCTGGAAAGGAAGTGAATTAATGGCCAAAAATGGATTGGGGTACGAGTCAGGAAAACTATATATTTAACCCTTTTGGTTTAACCACCACGGCTTTGTTTTTAGGTTAGTGTATCCTATTAATATATACTAGGTGGAAAGCCTGCCCAGAGGGCAGTCTATTGTTGTTGTCGCCAGGTCAGAATTCAAGTCCGTATAGGTTTTTTTCAATGTCCTATCCAAGAGTATCTCTCTATATAAATACGTTTGTAACGCGTCCATCGCCATCCCATCCACAACAGGAGGGCTGACTGAGCAGCTGTGATGGTTGCGCGCACAGCTGACAGCGCATTACAAAGGAATTTATATATTAGAGTAGGTTCCTCTTCCCTCTTAGATTGTAAACTCACGGGAACCGGACCCTCAGATTGTAAACTCATGGGACCCCTCAGATTGTAGACTCGTGGGACCCCTCAGATTGTAAGCTCGTGGGGGCCCTTAGATTGTAAGTTCATGGGGCCCCTTAGATTGTAAGCTCATGGGGCCCCTTAGATTGTGTTGGGCTTGGGCGGGCATTTTTTTTGTAGCATATACATTATGCGTATATTTAATGGCACGTGGTATGCATGGCATGGCAGGCTGGTATTTAGGCACACTGGCATTATGAATGGCAGACTGGCATTATGGCTGACAGACTGGCATTGTGCATGGCAGACTGGTAATATGGTTGGCAGACTGGTAATATGGCTGGCGAACTGGTAATATGGCTGGCGAACTGGTAATGTGGCTGGCAGACTGGTATTGTGCATGGCAGACTGGTATTGTGCATGACAGACTGGTATTGTGCATGGCAGACTGGTAATATGGCTGGCAAACTGGTAATATGGTTGGCAGACTGGTATTGTGCATGGCAGACTGGTAATATGGCTGGCGAACTGGTATTGTGCATGGCAGACTGGTATTGTGCATGGCAGACTGGTAATATGGCTGGGAACTGGTATTGTACATGGCAGACTGGTAATATGGCTGGGAACTGGTAATATGCACGGCAGACTGGTATTGTGCATGGCAGACTGGTAATATGCATGGCAGACTGACATTGTGCATCGCAGACTGGCAATGTGCATGGCAGACTGGTAATATGCATGGCAGACTGGTAATGTGCATGGCAGACTGGTAATATGCATGGCAGACTGGCATTGTGCATGGCAGACCGGCAATGCGCATGGCAGACTTGTAATACGCATGGCAGACTGGTAATGTGCATGGCAGGCTGGTAATGTGCATGGTAGGCTGGCAATATGCATGGAAGACTGGCAATGCGCATGGCAGACTGGTAATATGCATGGCAGACTGACATTGTGCATGGCAGACTGGTAATATGCATGGCAGACTGCCATTGTGCATGGCAGACTGGCAATGTGCATGGCAGGCTGGTAATGTGCATGGTAGGCTGGCAATATGCATGGAAGACTGGTAATATACATGGCAGACCGGTAATGTGCATGGCAGACTGGTAATATGCATGGCAGACTGGTAATGTGCATGGCAGACTGGCATTGTGCATGGCAGACTGGCAATGTGCATGGCAGACTGGTAATATGCATGGTAGACTGGCATTGTGCATGGCAGACTGGCAATGTGCATGGCAGACTGGCAATATGCATGGCAGACTGATAATGTGCATGGCAGACTGGTAATATGCATGGCAGACTGGTATTATGCATGGCAGACTGGTAATATGGCAGGCCTGGCATGGAGGAGATGGTGGCCGGGCACGGAGGAGATGGTGGCCAGGCAAGGAGGAGATGGTGGCTGGGCGCGGAGGAGATGGAGGCCAGGCGCGGAGGAGATGGAGGCCAGGCGCGGAGGCGATGCAGGCCGGGCACGGAGGATATGGAGGCCGGCAAGGAGGAGATGCAGAAAACAAATCTGATCCTTTGTCCCTCACGCACGCCGGCTGTGCGCGTGCCGTGGCCGTTGGATGCTAGACTGGCATTGTGCATGGCAGACTGGCAATGTGCATGGCAGACTGGCAATATGCATGGCAGACTGGTATTATGCATGGCAGACTGGTAATATGGCAGGCCTGGCACGGAGGAGATGGTGGCCGGGCACGGAGGAGATGGTGGCCAGGCGCGGAGGCGATGCAGGCCGGGCACGGAGGATATGGAGGCCGGCAAGGAGGAGATGCAGAAAACAAATCCGATCCATTGGAGAGGTGCTGTGCTGTGCGCCTCTCCAATGGATCGGATTTGTTTTGTCCCTCTCGCACGCCGGCTGTGCGCGTGCAGTGGCCGTTGGATGCACGCGCAGCCAACCGCCACAGGTTGCGCGTGCATGCGCAGTAGGGTTTTGGCGATGGACACGCCAGCCCTTATTGTTTTATAGTTTAGATTTGTATGAGAAAATTGTTTTAACCCCTTCACTGCTGAAGTCATGTGGGGAACGTCCTAGGAGTCTCCTGTTGCATGCGATGCGGAGGATGTTCCCCACACGTCTTCCGCTACCCGGGAGCTGCTATGAATACTCACCTTTCTCCTCCAGGGCAGAGCCCTTTGAAGTGATGCCTGTCTTTAACCCCTGAGGCGCCGGTCCACGGTCCGGCAACACTCCGCGCCAGATCACGGCCTAGTTCCGGTGCTGGTTGCCATCTTGGATGGCAGTTCCACCTCCGGGTACCCCCTCGTCACTAGGGATGAGCCGAACACCCCTGTATTCTTTTCACATTCAAACTCAAACAATTTCAAAAGTTCGAGTTCGAATTCGAACTCGAGCCGAACTCAATGCAAGTCAATGAGACTCAAAAGTTTGATTTTAGAGTGCCCTCCAAGAGGTAGAAGATATTTGCCATAAAAGGTGTATGGGGGTCCGGGTAGTGCCCTGGGGGACAGGAAACAAGGATAAAAAGTAAAAAAAAACCTTTTTAAAGGGACAGTGAGTTTCCCATGAAATAAGGTATTAGCAGTAGGAAAAGGGAAGTGCTCATGCCACTGTACAGAGCACTGGTGAGACCTCACTTGGAGTACTGTGTGCAGTACTGGAGACCGTATCTCCAGAAGGATATAGACACCTTAGAGAGAGTTCAGAGAAGGGCTACTAAAATGGTGTACGGCTTGAAGGAGAAAAGTTACCAGGAAAGGGTTAACATGTACAGCTTGGAAAAAAGACGAGACAGAGGAGATATGATAGAAACATTTAAATACGTAAAGGGAATCCACAAGGTAGAGGAAGGGAGTATATTTAAAAGGAAACAAAGTAGCAAAACAAGAGGACATAGTCTTAGATTAGAGGGGCAAAGGTTTAAAAGTAACATCAGGAAGCATTATTTTACTGAGAGGGTGGTGGATACATGGAACAGTCTTCCAGTAGAAGTGGTTGAGGCCAAAACAGTAATTGAATTTAAGCAAGCATGGGATAGGCATAAGGATATCCTAAACAAAAGATAAATCCAGGTATAGTATCCATGTAATTGGGCAGACTAGATGGACCGAAAGGTTCTTATCTGCCGACATTTTCTATGTTTCTATAAGGGTTAAAAATAAAAACAAAAAATTCCTTCAAATATCATGCCTAGGAGGTCCCCATAACCTGCCCGTGAAGTGGCGGATTTGTAGGATGTATAGAAATATTTAAAAACAAAAAAATTATGTTTCAAATGACAGTAAATGGTTTTCCTTTAATCTATTCATAAACAACTGCTTGGGGCGGCAGCCTGTATGAAAAGACATTTTAGGAAGCGCAGAACAAGTTTAGTGATTTTTTGGCTAAATTATGTTGAAACTTATGCAGGCTTTGGATGAAAGTAACAATAGTTGCTTTAAAATTGGGCCTTTAGTGTCGGCAACAGTGCCTTCACACCGTAACCCTTTTGTGGTATTGTGGAAGAGTGCAGGGTTGGACCCTGCGGTCCTATATTAAAAAGATATGAATATGGTAAAGGCGTCAGTGCACCCAAATATTGTGCCTTTGGTGGCAGCAAGTGCCTTCACACTGTAACCCTTTTGTGGTATTGTGGAAGAGTGCAGGGTTGGACCCTGCGGTTCAATATTAAAATTATATGAATCTGGTAATATAGGCGTCAGTGGCAGTGCCCCAAAATATTACTGCACTATAGTGTATGGCAGGATGGAAGCGCACCAGCAGTAACAAGCAGCAGAATATACCAGACAGGGGCACAGAGCGAGAGTAGTTGTTTTAACAAAACCAGCTCAACAACGTTTAGGCACTAGTACTGCGCTACTGTATATGGTGAGAATTGGCGCACACCAGTCCAGGCGGCTCTGCGTCATCACACCACGCCCTGCCCCCTGATCACTCACAGCTGCGCCGGGTGCCGCCAGAGCTCCTGGCATTTGGCCAGCTGGTGGCACCATGCGTCCGAGGCCCCCCCGATCGCCACCCGGGGCCCTGGATGTCACAATATTACAATCCAAACGCAAACGGGTTAAGTAACCAAATTTGTAAGAAGAATAATTAATGCAGCATATGTATCCTCACACTGCCGGGCAGCACCTTAAGGCCTGGTTCACACCTAAGCGTTTTACAGCGCATTCCTGCCACGCTGTAAAACGCATAAACAGGGAAATCCCATTATTTGCTATGGGACCCGTTCATACCTGGGCATTTTACAGAGCGCAGGAACGCGCTGTAAAACGTCCTATGCCCAAAGAAGTACAGGAGCTTCTTAGTGGCGTATTGCAGGGCGTTCACTCTGCAGTCTATGGCCGTGAACGCGCTGCAATGTGCGTTCGCATGTTTTTTACGTTTGCGCGATACGCGCGTTAAAAAACGCACATATTGCGTGTGTAAGAAAAATGCAGGTGTGAACCCAGTCTTACAGTATAATTAATGCAGCATATGCTTCCGCACACTGCCGGGCAGCACCTCTACAGTTTGTGGATCCAGGAATCAGGTGAGTATTAGAAAGAAAAAAAAAGTTTTATTTTATGTTGCTGGGGACATTTAAAAATGTCCTCGGATTTTATTTATTTTTAAAAATGTGTCACCTTACCTTAGCCTGGTGGTAAGTGGGGGCTCCATGGATCCTGGTTGGGCGGAAGGGGGGTCTGCCGTGGCTCCCTTCCTGGAGTCCCTGCGCCACCGCTCTGCCACATGCACCCTGCAACCTGGATCCTGGTTGGGCGGAAGGAGGGTCTGCCATGGCTCCCTCCCTGGAGTCCCTGTGCCACCTCTCTGCCACATGCACCCTGCAACCTGGTTCCTGGTTGGGTGGAAGGGGGGTCTGCCGAGGCTCCCTCCCTGAAGTCCCTGTGCCACCTCTCTGCCACATTCACCCGGCTGGCCAGCTCGCACAGTCGCAACTCTGTAATCTTGCGGCCGCATGCTCCTCAAATCAAGGGGTCCTTGGGAGGGAGGCTCCAGTGGGCTGCCCTCTACAGTGCCTGATTTAGAGGGCCTCGTCTGCCTGATGTTTTAGCAACAAGAATGTTTTATCGCATAGGCGTCAATGTTAAAAATATTCCTGTTTTAATTCAATATCTAATAAACCATTGCTTATAATATTCTGCAGTAAAGAGTTTCTTTATTTTTCAATATTTTTGTATTTTTTAAGCATTTTTTATACTTTTTTCAATTTTATTTTTTTTCGAACTCGAACCTAACACGCCAAAACGTTCGAAGTTCGCGAACTTTCGAACTGTCAAAGTTCGAATCGAACTCCGAACTGATCGAACCGAACAGCTCATCCCTACTCGTCACTACACTAGCCGTCATCAGCTGAGAAACCCCTAGCTGCCTGGGGATTTCCTAAGGAAATCCTATGGTGGAGATAGGGGATTCCTTTGAACTCCCTTATCTTCTGACTGGTGGAAGTTAGATGGGGCACATTTGGTATCATTGGAAAGGCCAGAGCATGTTCTTTCCAATGATATCAAACATGACCATGTTCAAAGTAAAAAATAAAAATAATAATTAAAAAAAAAAAAAAAAAGGATTTAGAATTTATTCCACAAAACAAAGTGTGCAATATTCTACAATGTATGAGCTTTTTAAACAATTTTGTAAACAAACAGATTCTTTCCAAAATGGACAGTGTCATAATCACAGCATTAGTACAAACGAAAGTGCTGTTGAGGCAGAACCCCAAAAAAATAAACTGTAATCGAAACATATGAAATTAATTAGAATTTATGGGAAAACTGTGGATGCTTCTTGCTCTTAATATGTGTCTCAAAGTCTGGGGTGATGGTAGACAAAGCAACTCTAATTTAAAGCACTACTGAATGAATAATAAAATATTATAAAAAACGTAAACTCGCCTGCTTCACGCTCCCCATCATCCATCTCTGCCACTGCACACATTATTTCTTCACAGCAGCGGCAGCCTGCCCTCCCTGAGCCTTCACAATTTGCGTAGCTGAACGCTACATTAATCGCGCATGTTCAAGCTGGCCAAGAGATTGAGAAGCCTGCAGTGCACATCTGGCACCACCTACATCCTGAATCTATGCTCTTCAGTGCCTCAGAGAAGCACAGAGAGCAATGGAATAGCTTGGACCAATGGGAAAGCACCATTGGTCAAAGCCATTCAAAAAATGCCTCCATGGGAGGCTGGCCTCCCATGCATTGATTGACGCGAGCTAGCCATGTGACTGTCCTTGTCTCGCACATTCAGTGAGTGCAGGGCTGTGCGCTCAGTTTGACTGTTCACTGTGGCAGCACCTCCTCCCTGCAGGTGGAGGGGACTGTGCGCGGCTGACACTCGGCTGCCTGGAGTGGACAACGCAGCAATGAGAGCAGCCGGTTCCTGAGGAGCACTGAACCTGAACCTGCCACTGACCTCATTGCATGTCACTGGTATGCAGGGAGGCTGGGATCAGGAAGCAGTGATTCTGCTGAGAATTCTCTGTGTACATTCTAGTTTTCTGCAGGGATTATCACATCAGGAGGAAGGCAGGAAAGGAAGAGGAGTGAGAGATTTATAGAGTAAAAGGGAGAGAGTGATGAGATGAGGAAGAAAGAGAGATTAATAGAAATAGAGAAATGGAGAGGAAGACATAGATACAAGGACAGATGTAAAAATACACAGAGGGACACACAGATATACTGTAGATGGACAGACAGAATAACAGATATTCAGAAGGATGCATAAATAGGTAAAAGGAGAGACAAACAGAAAGGGAAAAAATACAATCAAATATACATAGGGAGACCCACCCCCTTACCCAACAGCCTTTTGCTTCACTGAGATGTGCACAGTGGCTCCTGGTGTTGGCAGGCAGTAGTAGAATGCTCTGGAAACATGTCAGTCCCTGCTGGGAGTACAGAGCTGCAGCCAGGCAGTCCCACTCCACACTTTCCCATTTCAGATCCCACCACCAACACCTTTCCATTACAGATTCTACCCCCACCACCTTGCCTTTACATAGTATCTTACCTGATGCAGCGGGTCCCAGGCGGTGCATGGCGGCTGGACCTGTAGCTGAGGGGATAGGGTTTTCCCTGCTTCCCTCACTAGTAACTGTATGCCGGAACTTCCTTCAAGCAGGGAAGTTCCAGCTCACGGTTGCTGGTGAGGGAGGCAAAGGTAGTCTCACCGCCTGGGACCAGCTGCTGCAGGTAAGCTGCATCAGCAGGTCCCAGAAATTAGAGAGGCCTTGGAGCACTTGCCCCATGACCCAGTCTGACCCTGGTCGCGATCCACTTTTGGGTCACGACCCACCACTTGAGAAACACTGCGTAGATGATTAAAAATTCTAATTAAATGCATTTTTTTAATAATATTCTGGCAGGCCATGACAAATTCATATAATAATGATATATTATTAAAAAAAAGGATATATAATATGTCTGGGTTGTATAATAAAATGTGACTTCAAATCGCGTTTAAACATGGTGAGCGAAACCAACAAAAAGGAGCTCAGCACACAGGGGTGAAATGGCTCAGCAGCAAAAGGGGTTAAGTTACAATAATAAATAATCAATATGAAAGCACATTATTAAAACAGTTATTGAATAATTTCTGAGATGTTTTCTTGTCACTTTCCAACACTGAGTCGTCTGAATTATGCGTTGGTCTCAAGAGGTCTCTCTGTTTCCCCTATGGGCTTGAGCTGAGTATAAAGAGACCATAATGACTAGGTTACAGCAGGGCATAACGAAAGCTACTTCACGCCTCCCACCAGTTGATATCATGGATGAATATTTAGTCCAGTTTAAAGAGTCTTTATATTTAGGTGGAGAATGTGAAAATATTGGATACTCTAAAATTCGAGACATTTGATGTTTTTGTGAAGGCACTGCATGCAATGGTAAGAATTCAGCAGTATGTATGGTTTGTCCCCATCTCCAATCTGCGTGCCGGACAGTGTAAGGAGTAGAGGTGTGCATTCGTTTCGTAACAAGTTTTGATAATTCGTATTTCGAAAGTACTTCCGAAATAACATATCGATTTGATCCGAATTTGAAACTAAAGGAAACAGTATATAATGAATTGAATTCGTTATACTGCTTCATCACAAAAGAAAAATTTGATCAATTGGGGTTTTATTTAGTAATCTGAAATTTGAATCAATATCAACTATCGAATCAATATCAACTTGATATATCAACTATCAAATTGATCTTAACTTAAGTATACTTATATACCATTTCATTTAGTTTCAAATTCGGATCAAATCGATTTTGTTAGTTCGGAAGTACATACATACAAGTAATACAGTCAGCAAACGACTTTATGAAATGAATCAGTTTAATTTTACTGTTTCACAAGCAGCCTGTCCCTGTTAATTGGCCTCTGTTATTAAAACTGTGAGACAGCTTAATTTTTAACCCTAGCTTGTTTTGAAACAGCAAAATTAGATTAATTGTGGTTTTATTTAGTCCAAAACTAAATACGAAACAAAATAAGCTCTGAAATACAAAACGAAATTCCAAAATGAAATTATTTTAACCCCTTAGTGACCGGGCGGTTTTACACAAATCCGTCCTTTAGTGACCGCTGCTGTTTTTACGTTTCTGCGCTGCTCGTGTTTAGATCAAATTTTCCTCTTACTCGTTTATTCAACCCACACATATTATACACCCTTTTTCCCGCCATTAAATGGACTTTCTAGAAATACCATTATTTCCATCATATCCAATAATTTAATATAAAAAAAATATGAAATATGATGAAAAAAATGGTAAAAACACACTTTTTCGTAATTTAATCCCCTAAAGCTATAACCACCAATAAAGACCCCGGCTAAATAGTTTCCAAATTTTATCCCGAGAATAGAAATACCCAATTTTTACATGTTTTTACCTTTTAACCCTTTCACTGCTGAGCCAGTTCACCTATGTGCGCTGCGCTCATTCTGACCATTTTGTGCTAATTATTTTTAGATGACAGCCTAGGTCCTATTTAATTAAACCCCCCCATAGAAAAAAAACTTTAAAAAAAAAACATTTTTTTATTTTATTTAATTTTTTATTATTTTTTTTTTATTTAATTTTTTTTTTACATTTTTTTTAAAACCAAACCTGGTCATGTTTGGTATCATTTGAAAGGCCATAATCAGGCCTTCCAAATGATGGCAAATATGACCATCTAGCTGCCATGGATCGGGAGATAAAGGGATCCTTAGGATCCCCTTATCTCTACATGGCAGCTAGAGGGTTAACTGGCCCACTGACATCCTCACACATATGGTGAGGTTGTCAGTGGTGGGGGGGACCTGGAGGCTAGGCTGACATCCAAGATGTCAGCCCCCCTCCAGGTTTGAATCACGTTTTGGTGCCACAACGTGATCCGGTGGCGAAATGGTTAATGCCATACACCGCTGGAAAGGGGAGGCTCTCCCCTCTCCAGCGGTGCAAACGGCATCTCCCTAGCTTCAATGGTTGGGGAGATAGAGGGCTCCGAAGGAGCCCCCCCTCCCCTCCATTGAAACACATTGGGGCACCTTCTGATGACGTCACCACGCAGCGTGGCGACGTCATCAGCCTCGCCTGCCCATGTAAATCACATGGGCAGGCTTTCTCCCTGTCAGATCGCCGTGGGATCCGACGAGGGAGGTGAGTATCGGGCGGGAGGGGGATTTGGCGCCGCTGACGTACCCTGTACGTCATTGGGTCTAAGGGAGACCCGAACACAGGACGTACAGGGTACGTCAGCGGTCGGGAAGGGGTTAAAAATTAAAACGAAACAATACTAAATTAAACAAATTCTTCAGTCCTGCACACCTCCAGTAAGGAGTCTAGAGAGGTAGACAGACCTATCTGAATAGGTGGCTTACTTTTTTGGATAGGACTTACCCTCAATAGAGGTGCCTTGACGTTTGGCAGGTGAGCTTAATCTTTTAATGGCCATTAAAAGAAACCAAAGCCTCTAATTGCGTTTTGTTTCACACGGTATAATGGGAATAAGCGCAGATGACATTTCTTCTCCTTGTTATTTTTTCTCCTTGTTATGTTTTATTCATGTTGCTGGGCTGGATACATTTGGTGGTTGCAGCTGCCCCAACGGGGAATAGGCGCGTCCCCACCCCTCCTTTACTATAGACCTATCTGAATACTTAAAGGGTCACTACCACTAAAACATGAAGGCTCTTATTACATTCTTCACGCAAATTCATCCGCGCAGCGCAAATTTTTTTGTGCACAGCGTTAAGCGTTATTGCGCAAAAATTAACGGTGGTATTACGATCCGAACGCATTTTCTCATCCGTCCAAAAATAACGTTCGTAAAAACGACGCGCAGGACGAAGAGCAATACGCGCGCAGTAACGTTGTGCATGTAAATCAGTGTGCGGAATGTTTTTTTCACGGGATTCAGCCAATCAGAATTAAGAACCTTAATTGACATCAATTTACCTTAATTGACTCACTTACGTTTTTGCGCCTGTCAAAGTAAATCTGAGTATATATGCTGCAGCAATAATAAAAACACGCACAATTTCACAATTTTATTGTTTGGGTATGTGTAGAATGTGTAACTATACTGTGCTGTATTTTTTTTTGGTGCTGGTGTTTTTCGTTTCGCCCAGCTTTTCAAAGACGTTAAAATTATGCGCGCAAACGTCGTTCAGAAAAAGATGAGCATCGATTATAATACCATCCGCATACGAGTGCACGAACGAATTTGCGCTCACAATGTTAAGTATAGGACACGCACAGTTCATCACGCTCGCGGACGTCCATCCGCGTTAAACGATAATGCGCATCGTTTGCGCGAACGTTATAATATGATGTTCAGCGCAAAGGGTTTTGCCCCTCGTGCAAATGCGCATTTGCGCACGCAAAAACAAATGCGCGAAGAATGTAATAGGGGCCGAAATGTCCTTATTGCATTTATTTGATGTTGCTAATATCTTACATGTGCTTTATTTTTCTCTTGTATGTTTAGTTATGAAAGTATTTTACTCTGTGTCACTGGGTGCATCCATTTGCGTAATATTTTGTGTTGTAAACTGCCCCCCCAAAGTATCTTTCCGTCACTTGCTCCTCACTGTGTGGCTTTGGCCATAGAATGGTGTGAATGGGTCAGTCACCAACTTACATCATTGTATTGCGTGGGTTGTATTCAAAGGACATCACCAGGTGGTAGATTAGAAGTCTTTTAAGCTTCCTGTCATTTCTTATTCAGCTGCCAGCTCGTATCTCAGTCTGGAGAACAAAAGAGGTCCACAGAGGCATCTGGTCTATTGCCAATAGAAACTAAAGTAAAAGTCAAGTGGCAGGTCTGTACACTGATGGTCTTTCCCACCAAATTTGTAGACTCTGCTGACGTCATTCTAGCTGACAGATTAAAAATCTCATTAGTTAACCTCTTCACTACCAAGTGATTATCCAAAAATAAAAAAAACAGACACTGTCGGAAATTATTATTTTTTTTAAATATCAATATATTAATTGCACAGTAATCAATTTTTTTTTGAGGTGGTACACGCTGGTATGCCATACCGGCACCTCATCGCCAGCCGCCCTTAGATTTTTTACAGCTCCGGTATCGGACTCTCGGAGTCCGAATCCAGAGCTGTCTCGTCAGCGCAGCGGCAGATCCAGCGGCCGCCGTGTTCGTTCCTTCAATGAGCAGCCGCCTGCATGAGTATCTGACGCTCACCACCTGAGATCCATCCTCCAGCCTGCTGCGATCGAGATAGCGGAGTTCATGTGAACTCCGCATTCTCGCGAGGGTGGATCCCAGGCGAGCGGCAGATACTCATGCAGGTGGCCGCTCATTGAAGGAACGAATGCGGCGGCTGCTGGATCCACCCCTCAGAGGGACCTGGCTTAGGTGAGCTGGGGCAATTTATATCCATGTGAGCCTGGGGCAATATATACATGTGTGAGCTGGGGCAATGTATCCATGTTTGAGCTGGGGCAATATATCCATGTGTGAGCCTGGGGCAATATATCCATGTGAGCCTGGGGCAATAAATTCATGTGAGCCTGGGGCAATATGTCCATATGTGAGCCTGGGGCAATATATTCATGTGAGTCTGGGGCAATATATCCATGTGAGCTGGTCTGGGGTAATATATCCATGTGAGCCTGGGGCAATATATCCATGTGTGAGCCTGGGGTAATATATCCATGTTTGAACCTGGGGCAATATATCCATGTGAGCCTGGGCCAATATATCCATGTGAGCCTGGGGCAATATACTGTATATCCATGTATGAGCTGGGGCAATGTATCCATGTGTGAGCCTGGGGCAATATATCCATGTGAGCTGGCGCAATATATCCATGTGAACTGGGGGCAATATATCCATGTGAACCTGGGGCAATATATATCCATGTCAGCTGGTCTGGGGCAATATATCCATGTGAGCTGGTCTGGGGCAATATATCCATGTGAGCCTGGGGCAATATATCCATGTGAGCTGGTCTGGGGAAATATATCCGTGTGCGCTGGGGGCAAAATATCCATGTGAGCTGGCCTGGGGCAATATATCCATGTGAGCTGGCCTGGGGCAATATATCCATGTGAGCTGTGGCAATAATGCCATGTGAGCTGGTCTGGGGCAATATATCCATGTGAGCCTGGGGCAATATATCCATGTGAGCCTGGGGCAATATATCCATGTGAGCTGGCCTGGGGCAATATATCCATGTGAGCTGGCCTGGGGCAAAATATCCATGTGAGCTGGGGGGCAATAAAGCCATGTGAGCTGGTCTGGGGCAATATATCCATGTGTGAGCTGGGGCAATATATCCATGTGTGGACTGGGGGCAATATATCCAGTGTGAATAAAGGAGTATTTATTAGGACACGAAAAATCATCATAATAATCAGTTTTTCCCTGGGCGTGAGAGTACCCCCACCTATTTTTCCAGAAAAAAAAGCCACGACAGTAATAAATATTTAGGATTATTGCAGTGTGTTTCTTACTGCAATAACCTATTTGGCAGGAGGATGTCACCATCCAGAATTCGGCCATTTCTTACCGCTGTCACCACAAAACAACTCATACACGCCCTGGTAATCTCCCGACTCGACTATTGCAATAATCTCTTATCTGGCCTCCCTCTGTACCGCCTCTCCCCCCTACAATCCATCCTGAACGCCTCCGCCAGGCTAATTCACCTCACCCGCCGCTCTGTCTCTGCCGCTCCCCTCTGCAAGTCCCTTCACTGGCTCCCCATCCACTGCAGAATTAAGTTCAAAATCCTTATCCTTACCTACAAAACCCTCACTAACTCAGCTCCCCACTACCTGTCCTCAGTAATCACCAAATACACCCCAGCCCGCTCCCTAAGGTCAAACAGTGACCTGCGCCTAGCTTCTCACCGCATCACCTCTTCCCATGATAGACTGCAGGATTTCTCACGCGCAGCCCCCACTCTCTGGAACGCTCTCCCTCGTACTGTCAGACTTTCCCCTAACTTCTCTTCCTTCAAACGCTCCCTGAAAACATTCCTATTTAGGGAAGCCTACCACCCAACTCACTGACGCAACCATCAATCACTCTCACCTTACAGTCCTCTCCTCCTGTTTCCAACCCCAACCCTCCCAGATTGTGAGTTCCTACGGGAATAGGGCCCTCATCTCCTCCTGTACTGTTTGTCAAATGTTGTTCAATGTATTGTAACCCTGTCTATACTGTGCTTATTGTACAGCACTGCGGAATATGCTGGCGCTTTATAAATAAAGAATAATAATAATAATAATCTACTGGCCAAATGAAGTTACTGCAGGTAGAACTGCAGCTCATGACTCCTTGTTGGCTGAGGAAAGCCTGAAATGTCAGGACCGTCTTAAGTGATTTTAAAAAGGTTTCGCACCCCAGGCATTATGCTCACAGCCAGGGCTCTAATTATGGGGGGCACCTTCTGAAGCCCAAAAGAAAGCAAAATGTATTGATTTTTTCCTGTTCAGCTTCAGATCGAGATAACTCAGTATACGGCAGCTGATGGCGCCTTTGAAGACCTGAGCTATCTTGATCCCTGGAGTGAAGAAGTAAAGAATAAACCAAATCTGTAAAAATTCTACTTTTGCTTTTTTAGGAAACACACGTCAGGAACAAGACTGCCTTCACGCAATTTCTTCTCCTCGGATTCAATAATTTGCAAAGCTTCAAAGCTCTGTTTTTATTAATCTTTCTTACAGTTCACCTTCTGACAATCTGTGGGAATCTTCTGATCATCTGGCTGGTGGCTTCCAACCGCAGTCTGCAGTCTCCCATGTACTTCTTCCTGACACAGCTGTCCCTTTCTGATTTACTTCTGACCACAGACATTGTCCCGAACCTGCTTTACATTATATGGACTGAAGGGGGCACCATGTCTTTTTCAGGTTGCATTGTTCAGTTTCTTTTTTATGCTTGCTCCGAAGTGTTTGAGTGCTTTCTTTTGGCCACCATGGCTTATGACAGGTATCTGGCCATCTGTAACCCTCTGAGATACAGCTCCATAATGAATTCTTTCTTGTGCATTAGGTTGGTGATTCTCTCATGGATTTTAAGCTTTTCTGTAGCATTGACTGACATAATATCAATGACTCAACTTGATTTTTGTGGGCCAAACATTATCGACCATTTCTTCTGTGATCTTGCTCCGCTGTTGGAGCTCTCTTGCTCGGACACTACATTTTTTCAAGTTGAAATTTTTATCTTGTGCACCTTTGTTACCCTTCCCCCACTTATATTTGTCATTGTTTCCTATGCGTGGATTGTCAAGGCTGTTCTTCGAATCTCCACTAAAACGGGGCGAGGGAAAGCCTTCTCCACCTGCAGCTCCCACCTGGCTGTGGTTTCTATTTTCTATGGGACACTGATTGGGAGCTATATGATTCCTGCCAATGGAAAATCCTTGACTGTCAGCAAAGCTGTGTCCTTGTTATACACTGTATTTACACCAATGATTAACCCCATCATTTACAGCCTGAAGAATAAAGACATCAAAGGAGCCATGAAAAGAACATTTCTGTCAAAAGAATGAACACATTCAATATATATTTTATATGGACTTTCAACTACACAGGATAGAAACAATACTGTGTCTTTGGAGATGATACAAGACAAACAGAAGTAGCATGGAAGGATATAAGAATCGAATATATTGTTGAAGGCTTGTGCAATTTATGATCATATTTTGTAACTAAACCCTTACTAATTTAATCTCTAGGTCGGGTGTTTTAATACATTTGGATGTATATGTGGGTGCAATGCTCTGAATTTGGTGATATAGTAATTCAATTTGTTTTATCCCAAAGCACGTTTCGTTGAAAAACATGTTATCATAACATTTATTTGAAACAGAGGATGGAAAATTAGCAATTACATATGGGGTAAAATAGTTTTTTTTCTTTTTTGCAGAATGTGTTATATCTGTTGTGAGATATTTAAAATATTAAAATAATATAAATCTGCACATTTTTTATTTTTCATGTGCTGGTTTATCCTTTACAGAAATACAACTGGGATGAAACTCTGGTTGGCGTTCCTTATCTGCACAATGTCACATGAGGTCTGCATTATCAGCAAACAGGCAGCAATGGCGTTTGTGTAAGATGCAGTAAATGTGCTGCAGACAGATAATAAAATGGTGAGATCTCCTTCACCCTCAGAATGAGATTATTAGCAATGCAATATCTGTATGTGCTGCATAATGCCTGTGTATGGCAATTACAGCAACACCCTGTATCTGTATGTGCTGCATAATGCCTGTGTATGCAATTACAGCAACACCTTGTATCTGTACTGCACAGGGATTTACACTCATTTTAACTCCCTGAATCTTATCCCTGTACAGCACTGACTGACCTCACAGCTCTCCCTGTATTCTGCCAAAATCCCTGGTGTTAAATAATCTTTTTAATTTCCCTGTATCAATATATATATATATTAGTGATTCAAATAGACCCCATAGCTAATAACCTCTTTTCTCAACAAACATAACTGCAGGCCATTTTGTTGAAGAAAGTCTCAGGAATGTGGGATGCTGTATAAACAAATTCATGTCTGTTTAACAGGGGCCCCTCTTTCATACAAAGTCTTGATACAAAACAGATTTTCTGCACATGATATTGTACTTAAATGCTTCTCTTTTGGGAATTACAAAATACGGTAACAGTTCGTTTACATACCTATGCTAAATCATCTCTGACGTAGAATGTATGCTATTGGTCACATATGCTAAATGAGACAATGCAAGAGATAAACTCAGAGAGAAAGATGCCTGACAAAAAAAATAATTAACAGGGTTATTCAGATAGCGTGAGAAGCAGGAGAATGACTGGAGAATGAAAAATTCTAGGTCAAAATAGCCAAACCAGAAAAATTCTCCCTTTCATCTCACTTTCCAAATCGGCTATTTTGAACTAGAATTTTTCATTCTCCAGTCATTCTTCTGCTTTTCACGCTCTCTGAATAACCCTGAAGGTCTCTTTTTTTTATCTCTATTTCTCTTTCTCTCTCTCTCTAGCTTGAGCTGTGTCTAAACCAAGGTCTAAAATGCAGCAGAAATCATTAAATATGTCTGACTCGCTATCCTTCCAAGGGTTTTTTAAATTAACCCTTTTTCACCTGGCTGCTGTATTGCTGCAGTAAAGTATAAGTATACAGGGTCATCCAGACGTGGACCCCTTGCTTGATGTGCCTAGAGGGGTGTCAGCCATACCCTCCTGACGAGGCCTAACAAGGCTGAAATGATCGTTGGGGGTTGCTGCACCTCTCGTGCAGGGATGACGTCCTTGGCAGTCAGTATTGGCCACCCCATTGGGTGAGAGCAGACTGATTTGCATATGGAGCATTCATCCCTGTCATAGCACAAGCAAGCTAAAACCTTGTGAGACCTGAGCGGGCACCCACCATAGAGCAGGCCACTAGTGCTGTTGCTCGTCCTCAGGATCCTCGCACGCCCCTTTCTCTTACTAAAACTTTTATATTATTGTCACAGTGATGTTTGGAGCTTCTGTTTGCAGCTTTTTTCAGAGTAATGCACTGTGCCTGGAGAGAGATAAAAGAACACATTCTGTTTCTCCACAGGGGGTACACTAATTTTGCTTTAAAAAGGTATCAGGGCTTTTGATGTGCTAGCACTTGCTTTGAAATGTATTACAATTCAAAAACCTGTAAATTTTGTTAGTGAAAGGGTTACTGTCCCTTCTTGTTCCGTGTATAAATTATATAATTATATAAGTAAGGCCAAGTGTTTATTAGGGATGAGCTGTTCGGGTTCGGACGTTTCGGAGTTCGACCCGAACTTTGGCAGTTCAAAAGTTCGTGAATTTCGAACTTTTTGGGCGTGTTCGGTTCGGGTTTGAAAAAAAAAATGAAATTTTGATAAAAGTATAGAAAATGCTTAAAAAAATACTAAAAAATCTAGAAATAAAGAGACTCTTTACTGCAGAATATTATAAGCAACGGTTTATTAGATATTGAATTAAAAACTAATGTGTACGTGGAAAGATTATCAACTCTAAATGACCTCTGTTCACAAACGGGCATAACACTAGCAGGGTTATCCAAAGAGATCCGAATTGCTTGAGAAAGGTAACCGAACGCTGAAAATCAGCGTTCGGTTACCTTTCCTGGCCATTCGGCTATCCAGAGAGCAGGCAATTCTCCAAATCCTGGCGAATTGCCTGCACATACGGTGCCTGTTCGGTCCCTGTTCGAGGGCAGTGAAATCCCCATGAAAAAGCACTGCTTCGGCTATTCAGAGAACACAAACCAGCAGTGAAAGGTTCCCCTAATGCTCTGCCATTCGGTGGTTTAATTCGGCAAATTTATTCAGGAGAATCCATAGGCTTCAATGTTAAAAATATTCCCGTTTTAATTCAATATCTAATAAACCGTTCATTATAAAATTCTGCAGCAAAAAGTCTCTTTATTTATAGATTTTTTAGGATACTTTAAGCATTTTTCTGAATTTTTTAAAAAAAAATTAAAAGTCCGATTTTTTTTTTTTTTTTTTCAGTTTGCTTATTTTTTTTGTAACAGCCCTCTTTATTATCATTCCCTGGACCTCCTGTGAAAATTTCAGACATTTTCGCTCAGTAGTTTCTTTGCAAACAGCGTTTCTTTTTCCCAGATTCATACAAATGTTTTTTCTAATTTATTCACTGCCTCCTCTACGTCACAGCTGCTTCGGCTCTGTGTGATTCGGCTCCTTTTCGGCTCCTGTTCGGCTCCTCTTCGAAGGTTAATCCAGATGTTTTTGCTTGTTTTCAGCGTGCATTCGGTTAGTTTTCGGTGAGTTTACGGCAGCTTTTCCCTGCAATTCGGGGACCCTGTGCTGTTTGCTGAATACACCGCAGGGTCACCGAAATGCAATCGGCAAAAGGAACCGAATTGAAGAGAACGAAAAGTCACCGAACGTGCGGTGACTTTTCGAATCTCTTTGGATAACCCTGTAGGTGTTTTTAGTCTGGTACTTTGATACATTGTACAATATACTGAGGGTGGGGTGGTGTCTGCTTCTGATTGAGATTTGAGAATTAATTTCCCTAAAACATCCTAATATGCTGCATTTAATTGGTGTTTGAAAAAAATCTAAAGCAGTGTTATTTTTCACCTCGGGATTAAACATTCACAGGGTTATTCAGAAAGCGGTGAAAAGCAGGAGAATAACTGGAGAAGTGAAAATTCTAGGTCAAAATAGCCAAACCAGAAAAATTCTCCCATTTATCTCACTTTCCAAATCGGCTATTTGGTCTAGATTGTTTTCTTCTCTTGCCAGTTCTCCTGGCTTTCACCTCTCTCTCAGGGTTATTCAGAGAAAGGTGAAAACCAGGAGAATGGCAGGAAAAGAGAACAATCTGGACCAAATAGCCGATTTGGAAAGTGAGATAAGGCTAGGGTCAGACTAACGCATTTTTCGCAGTGACCGTCAAAAAGTGCGTCCGAACGCATTGCCGTATTTTTTCACGGATTGCGCGAAAACGGTCATACGATGCGCATTTTTGTGCGTGATTTTTTACGGATACAAACCAGGAAACTTTGGGTGTCTGGACGTTATGTTGGCCGGACATGAGCAGGGTCTGATGTCTCCAAATCACACACACACGCTGCTAGTGGATGCAGCGCACTCTGTACGTCCGTACTAGCGGTTCTGCGTTCTCGAAAAAATTATCACAGATGACCATTCCCAGCTCAAGTTGACATGGTGTTAACCATCTCTGCACCTGCCCCTGCAGAGCGAACAGAATTTCTGGCCCGGTTTTTCTCCTGTCCCCTAAACAAACCAGCTCAAGCACAGTATGGCATCTTTTTGCTTGAGCCATTGCATAGCCCCTGCCACATGTCGGTTTCACTGCCACTTCACCAGAGACAGAGAAGGGCGAGGAGGAAGAGGTGGTGGAGCAGACAGACCTCATACAAGCAGCTTTCTGGAGGTGTGGTGGATGAACAAGCTCCAGCACAGAGCCCTATCCTGTAACCATCCCAGCTGCAAGCAGAGTTACCCAGTGTGCCATGAAGAAAATGGCCCTGTCCAAGCTTGCTGGAACACATGTCTAAAGTCATGTGCACCTTGCTGCTGACTGCCTTTCCCAATGACTCCATAACATTGCGTTCCACATGCTGGTATAGTGCTGGAATGGCCTTTTGTGAAAAAAAATGGTGTTTTGGAACCTGCCACTGTGGTACAGCACATTCAGCAAATTCACGGAAGGAAGCAGAGTGCTGGAAAGGCAGCAGCTGCAATGCGAGTAATTTTGCTAAGCTGTCATTTAGACGCTGTGCAAGGGGATGGTTGGGTCTATATTTTTTCTTATGCTGCAGCAGCTGGGGCAACGTAATCTGACTGCGTAAATCTTCAGCTGATGGGATGCTGTCACATTCTGAGGCAGGACCTGGTACACCCATTACTGTAGCATTATCCCTGTCAGTGGAGGTTGTATGCAATGACATGGCAGGGCATATAGTGGGGTAGAGACAGATGAGGAGGAGGAGGACCTAGGCAAAGTGTTGTGCCAACAGGATGCATGGCAGGTGGTCATATGTCGCCTGAAGCACGTGGTACCCAAGCGTGGGATGTCTTTCCCACGCTTGATTCTCATCTGACATAGATTACAAATAGCAATGGTGCGGTCTGCTGCACATTTCTTAAAGAACTCCCAGACAGCAGACTTCCTGTACATGTGCTTTGAGACAACAGCGCTCTGCACCTGAGCAGCTGTGACGTCTGATGCCTTGGACTGGCTACGGTTGGTCATAGAGGACGTTCTGCCTGGTTTTTGTTGTGCCTCCTCCTCCTCCTCCCTTGACTCCTCTGTTCGATCAGGCACCCAGGTGGAGTCAGTAACCTCATCATCGTCATCACCCTTTATCTCCTCGTCACTGGAGCCAACTTGGCAGTATGCTGCAGCTGCTGGGGCAACATGAGTGCCAGTTATTTGTGTGTCATCACTGGCACCTCCTTCCTCTAGGTTGATTATACTCCCTTCCTCAACCTCAGAGTTTGAATCAGAGCACTGTAGTTGCTGCGCCTCCTCAAGCAGCATGTCACTGTCATTGTAGTCAAACAATTCAGCTGACTCCTCCTTGTGTGATATTGAGGCTACGGCAGGAGTAGCTGTGGACATGGAGGCTGAATTAGATGTTTTGGCAGCTGAGGTGGACTGTAAACCACTACAAGCCTGGTTGGCAGAGGACTCGGAGGATGAGGTTGGCCTGGTTAGCCAATCCTGCAAAACCTCTGTATGTTGCTGCTGCTTAAGAGGCCAGCACCAGTTAGAAAGGACAAGCGTGCCCCTGCAGAGGATGCACCACGTCCATGACGACCAGAGGCATAGCCTCCCGACACAGAGGCTGCTTGCCCTTTTATCTGTGTCTGGGAGCGTCTGCCTGTCCTTTTTGTTCTTTCTGACATGGTGAGTGCTATAAAGATTAAAGATATACAGAACTCTGATTCAACTCTGTTTTAAAAATTGGAGATATGCAGAACTCTGATTCAACTGTGTTATCTAGATTAAAGATTTCCAGAACTCTGGTATAACTCCGTGAGACACCCTGATAGCTGGCAGCCAGTGACAAGACACAGATTAAAATTCCCAGAAACCACCTATAAATCAGTGAGACCCCCGATGGGTGGCAGTGACAAAGGCACAGGTTATAATTCCCAGATATCTGCTACAAATCTGTGAGACCCCCTGATGGGTGGCAGTGACAA
Source organism: Leptobrachium leishanense (assembly GCA_009667805.1). Lineage (NCBI taxonomy): Eukaryota > Metazoa > Chordata > Amphibia > Anura > Megophryidae > Leptobrachium > Leptobrachium leishanense. The sequence goes on from CM019065.1 coordinate 9,529,930, forward strand.
GACACAGACTACAATTCCCAGGAACCTCCTTTAAATCAGTGAGACCCCCTGATGGGTGGCAGTGACAAAACACACATTACAATTCCCAGGAACCTCCTATAAATCAGTGAGACCACCTGATGGGTGGCAGTGACAAAACACAAATTACAATTCCCAGAAATCTGATAGAAGTATAGCTGGCAGTGAGAAGACACAGATTACAATTCCCAGAAACCTCCTATAAATCAGTGAGACCCCCTGATGAGTGGCAATGACAAGACACAGATTAAAATTCACAGAAACCTCCTATAAATCAGTGAGACCCCTGATGGGTGGAAGTGACAAGACACAATTTCCAATTCCCAGGAACCTCCTATAAATCAGTGAGACCCCCCTGATGGGTGGCAGTGACCAGTGGCATCACTAGGGTTGGTGTCACCCGGTGCGGTAACTCATGGTGTCACCCCCCGAGTTTTACTTTTATTTTTTTTATTTTTTAAACTACTCCTACTCATAAAGCACTCCCATATAATACTGAATGCTCATAATACATGGCGCACATTACTGTGAGGTTTATTGCTGTGGAGCTCTCTCATATACTCACACAAATTTTGGTGAACTGCCAGCAAGTTATGGAAAAATGTTCCAGCAGTAGTAGCTGCGTGATTTCCTCCACGGTTCGGGCCTGGCTCCCCTGGAACCAGGTTTTCAGGTCGCGTTGTAACCGGTGAGCCCACTCCACGTGCATGGTGCCATTGGGCCGACGGGAATTGCGGAACTTCACCCGGCTGGCTTCTGGGGTGACGGCGTAGCAGTAGTATCTGCTTCACCCGAACATAGTCCATGGCCTTTTCGTCCGGGACTGTTCGGTATGCCTCCGCTGCTCGGCCCAACAGTTTGCTGGCCAGAATTCCGGCCCAGGCGGAACGGTGGACTTCATGTACCTGGCATAATCGTTCAAAGTCTTGGAGGAAGCTCTCAATTTCCTCCTCCGCCTCATTAAATGTTTTAAATGCCTGGAAGGGTACCTTCCGGGCTGTTGGTCTCTCTGGGTTGGGGCTTTCTATCCGACTGGCCTGTATCTCCACCATCTGCAGTTCATGCTGGCGCTCCTTTTCTCGCTCCTCTTGTTGTTGGATGTCCCTAATGGCCTGTTGTATGGCAGCTTCTGACCAGGTTGCACCGTACATAGCTATCCTCTCTCGGACTTTCTTTTGGAAGGGGTCTTCTGTGGCCGGGGTCCCTGTGCCCCCGTTCTGTTGATCCATTGCGACCAGTTCTCCTACCAGGGTGTCTTTAGTTTTTGAGCCAGCGGCCCCTCCTCGATTCTCCAATATGTCTCTCACAGTGTCCCTCTTGTAGTTGGCATAGCTGGCCATTCTGCGTTTCTTCTGGGGTTGGAGAGCTTATCCTCACCGCTTGCCACCAATGTGACGGAACCATTCTCTTCTGCCTGTCCTGACTCTCCAGACACCCCTTCGTTGCGGTCAGCCCGGCTACTGGGAGCGCTATCCTCAGTGCCTCGACCAGCTTGACCTGCCTGTTTCTGCTGCTCTGCCCTGGAGCCGTTAGGAATTTCCAGAAGGCCGCTCGGTACCTTCTGAGGGTGATAGTGCAGTGTAGCGTCGCTGAATGAAACACCAGACGCGGCTGTATGTTCCAACAGGATTCTCTCTCTGTCTCAGTCTGAGAGTTCTCTGAGTTTTAATGAACAAAACGCCACCATTTATGCTGAAGTCCAAAAGTCATAATTTGCATAAATGACGGACCTCGTCCTACCAATATACTAATTAGATTATGTCAGTTATTTACAATAAACATTCTTTTCATTCTTTAGCCTTCAGCTCACACGACATTTGCATAATCCATTGTTTTAACACATCAGATTTAACACGAAACACTATCACAGATCCCTTAAATTAAACATGCAGTTAGATAAGGGTAAAAGCCCTGTTGCATAAATTACACAGCAGTAAAGCTTGTTTACTGGCTATACAGAAACATATTTACCTACAGGAATAAAAGTAAATAAATACAGGAATAAAACTAAAGCTACGCCATTTTACACTAACCTAATTTAAACTAAAACCAAACGATGTAAAATATATTTTAAATCACACGATATAAATGAACATAAAGTCTCTTGGTTTGAAGCATGGAGCGCTGTCTGTCTCTCCTAAAGAGTGACATGTTTTTAACAGCATTAGAGACACAATTTGTTTTATTTTCAAGGCACAATAACCCTTTTAAAGTCCAGGAATTTGAGCTCTGTGATATTTTTAAACTCTTGAGCAGGGTCCTCTCTCCTACTGTTCTGTGTTTAACTTGTATGTGTATTTGTTATTCTGTCTATCCCATTGTACAGTGCTAGGGAACTTGTTGGTGCTTTATAAATACATGTAACTGTATAACTATGAAAGTATAGCTTTGCACAAATGAAGCTTTTAGGTATTTTAAAACTGACTTTTACAGAAGGTTCGTTCATGGACTTGTTAATCAAATTCTAGAAGAAATCTAATTAAACATGACTTATACTTTAACAGGGTTACTCAAAGAGAATCGAAAAGTCACCACATGTTCAGTGACTTTTCGTTACCTGCAATTCGCGCGATTCGGCGATCATAGTTCATCGACCCTGCGGTGTGTATTCAGCAAGCACCACAGGGCCCCCCGTAGTACAGAGAAAACCCGCCGCAAACCCGACAAACACTCGCTGAAATCTCACCAAAACCCACAGAAACAGGTGGATTAACCCCGCCGAACACGCCGGAGAAACCCGACTAGCCGCCGATCACAGCGCAGAGCAGCCGCCAGAAAATCCCGACACGCAGATGATTGAGGTGAAAAAAAACAAACAGTATGCTTGAACCGGATGGAGGCCCGGGCGCATGCGTGCAATTCGGCCCGCAAAATCGAAAATGAAAGTATGGAAAGACGACCATATTTAATATAAAAAAGGAACCGCAGAAGAGGCCAGAAGGCGAAACGCGTCCTGGATTACCCCACAACCCCTTTTAACCCTTTCACTGCTGAGGACGTGTGGGGAAAGTCCTCATTGACTCCTAAGGAAAGATAGGGGTGGAGATAGGGGGTTCCTTTGAACCACGATATCTCCCCACTGTTGGCAGCTAGAGGGTCATGTTTGTTATCAGTAGAAAGGCCAGAGCATGGCCTTTCCAATGATACCAAACATGACCATGTTTAAAGTAAAGAAGAAAAATTAGACCCGAAATGGCTCAGCAGTGAAGGGGTTAATATCTTTTAGAATGTATTGTTTACATTTTGAATAAACCCCTTCTTTTTTTACCCACCACCTGCATCCTGTGATTACTCTTGAGGGCAGGGAGGCAGACCATCGGTAGCTTGACACCCACCTTCGGACCACCAGCCCAGAGGACCCAGGAGAGCACAGAAACTTTCTGCAGCAGCACAGGAGGGACCAAATAAAAGAAGGGATCCAGTTACCTTGATGGACTGGAACAGCGAACAAGTCTGAGCCTGACACCCCCACTAGGCTCTGGACCACGTGAGTTTATCTAAACTTGTTTTTACATTACCAGAATTTCCTGACACAGTGTTGCGCTATGTATGCCCCCTTTCTGTGTTTAGCCCTATGAGGACAAGATCTACGCAACGAAAGAAAAGAAGGGACCAGCGAGTTATTTCATTCTTCAAGAGTAAAAACTATGACACCGAGTGCAACCACTAGATGTCAGTAGAACTTTGAGGAACTCATTATCAGACTTGAAAAACTGTTCCCCGCAATACCGATTTAAGCCACTGGATGGCAGTTAAGCATTGCACTGTAATGTTAAGCATTGTACTTTAATGTTAAGCATTTTTAAGCACTGATTTCTGCAAGGTATACAACACTTACTGTGAAGTTTTTCTACAAACATATATGTTACTGTACATTACCTACACCACCAACATCGGGTAGAAGAAACTGTACTGTTTAATCACCCCCACAGTCTGCTTCTGATATACCACTGCGAAGCACCTATCTCACGGATATCACACTAGGTTAAATGTGATATATCTATATATAGTAACAATCAGTAACATCAGGATGCATTATTTTACTGAGCGGGTGGTAGATACATGGAACAGTCTTCCAGTTGAAGTGGTAGAGGCTAAAACAGTAATTGAATTTAACCCTTTCGCTGCTGAGGCTTTTCCCGCCCCTGTGCTGAGGTCATTTTTACCTGTTTTGCGCATCATGTTTAAACGTGTTTTAAAGTCTTATTTTAGTATATGACCCAGACATATTATATATCGTTCTTTCCGTCAGACTCGGTAGATTCATAATATGTCATTATTATATGTATACGTTATGTCATGTCTGTATATTATAACAAAAAATGCAATAAAATATGTATTTTCAATAATTTACAATGTGTAAAGTGTTTTTTTCCACATTTTAACATGCGAGCAATTGCGGTTATATTTTGTATGGGGTGCGCTTGTAAAAACAATTAAGAGATGGGGTCTCGTTACATTTTTTTTTGGGGAAAATGACACTATTTTTAACAAACGCACCGCATACAAAAATCGTTAGTGCAGCATCATTGTTCACATTATAATTGAAATGGGAACAATATTGCTGCATTAACAAACCCAAAAAAAAAAAAAAAAAGTGTTTAATTTTTTTTTTTAAATTTTTTTTTTAATTTTTTTTTTATTTTTTACAAAATTTTTCACTGTAGTGTTTGGTATCGTTGGAACGGCCATGCTCTGGCCGATCCAACGATACCAAAATTTAACCCCTAGCTGCCACGGATCGGGAGATAGGGAGTTCATTGGAACTCCCTATCTCCACAGTTGGTGGCAGTTAGGGGTTAAGTCTAGGACTGGCGTCATCGTGCTACGCACAATGACGCCAGTCCTCTGGGGGAGTTCCCGGAGGCTTGGCCGACATCCAAGATGTCGGCCAGCTCCGGGAAAGGATCGCGACCGGCGCTTTTCAGCGCCGATTCGCGATCCAGCTCCCAGGGGTTAATGCCAGGCATCATTTGGAAGGGCAGGAACCCGGCCGAACGCTGACCCCAATGTGAGGACGCGCTCAGCACGTCCTCAGCACACCAGCGGGACTGCTGAGGACGCGCTGAGCGCGTCCTCAGCAGCGAAGTGGTTAAGCAAGCATGGGATAGGCATAAGGCTATCCTAAACAAAAGATAAATACAGATAAAGTATCCATGTAATTGGGCAGACTAGATGGGCCGAAAGGTTCTTATCTGACGACATTATTCTATGTTTCTATGTTTCTATAGGCAGCGCCCAAAACAGATACACCACCCTTCCCCACATATAGCAGCAGGTGTGTAACACTGCTTCTCCATCTGGGTGGGCAGCAGCCCGTTTTGTTTGTTTTTTTAAAACAGGCGCCACATAAAGGATTAAACCCTCCCGATTTCACAAGTATGCTTAAAAGTTTGAAATTTGAAATGCTGTTTGCAAAAAAACTACAGAACGAAAATGTCTGGACTTTACATATAAGATCCAATGAATGATAATAAAAAGGACTGTTACAGAAAAAAATGAGGATTTAAAAAAAAATGTTTTTTTTTGCGAAAAAAGTCCCAAAAAATGCAAACAGATCCTAAAAAATATATAAATAAAGAGACTTTTTACTGCACAATATAATATTAAACGGTTTGTTAGATTTTTAATTAAAACGGGAATATTTTAAACATTGAAGCCTATGGAATTCGTCTGAATAAACCTGTCGAATTAAACCATCGAACATCAAAGAAATTCGTCAACCTTTCACAGCTGGTTTTTGTTCTCTGAATAGCTGAAGCATTGCTTCTCTATGGGGATTTCACTGCCCTCGAACAGGCACCATATGTGCAGGCCATTCGCCAACATTTGGCGAACTACCTGCTCTCTGAATAGCCGAATGGCCAGGAAAGGTAACCGAACGCTGAATCTCGCTGTTCGGTTACCTTTCAGGGCCAGATCGGCTCTCTTTGAATAACCCTGTAAATTGTTATTAATTTGTTTGAGAGCTCAAATCATATCTCTGGTGTAGAAATTGCATGAAAAAAATAAATTTTCTCAGTGCATTTTGGAAACGGAATACATTTTTTTTTAACATTTTCCCTGCCATGTGTTTTTTGTTGAAAAAAAAATAGATTTGATCTTAACATTTATTTGAAACATGGAATGCATAATTAACGCTTTTGGGGTTATTCAGTAAACACAACACTGGTGGTTATTATTAATAGTTTTAAAAAAATGCAAATTTGAGATAAAGCGATTTAAAAATATATAGGTTTGCTCATTTTTAATGTATTGATATCCCCTTTACAGAAATATTGCTGGGATTGAAGTTTGTTAACTTTAGATGGCGTTCCTTCTCAAACACAATGTCACACATGGGGTCTGCATTAGCAGCATACAGCAGAAATGGTCTAGAATCTTCCATGCAGTTTCTTTTTAAGAAGTCAACAACTTGTGGAAGTTGCCAAATATAACGGTGTGTGACTCATTACGTGTTGTGATAAATACAGTAGCTTTATTTTCAGAATACGATAAAACCTTGTGATAGCATAATAATATATAACCTTATCGTCATCCTTATTTTTGGGAGGATTCTAGAAGTATATGAATACGGAACTGACTTCATCCTCATGAGGAGGAGCATATCCCTTGCAGATTCTGGACGCATAGCAAGTATCGCTGGTCCATGCAATGGAAACCAGCTCGTCCTTGTGCAAGTCAACGCTGATTACTGATAATATACTCTATTGTTTAGAAATGGTTTAAAAGGGTCGGGGACCGCACAGTCCGGCTGAAGCCTCACCTGTGGAGTGGATGCACTGCCCAGGACCATCCTCGATCTAGACTCTGGCTAGCTATAGCGGGACTTCACAGCCGATGTGTTGGCGAGGATGACGAATTCAACTCTTTCGGTGATGTATTGATTTTCATGTGATTGCTTATACTAACCAGAAGTAATTATTACCTAAGCTTGAAGCTCATTGCATATGAGATTTCCGATAGTGATGTCATTTCCTATAGTGTGCTATAGCGGGACTTCACAGCCGATGTGTTGGCGAGGATGACGAATTCAACTCTTTTGGTGATGTATTGATTTTCAGTTGATTGCTTATACTAACAAGAAGTAATTATTACCTAAGCTTGAAGCTCAATGATATGAGATTTCCTATAGTGATGTCATTTCCTAATGTGATGTCATTTCCTATAGTGATGTATTGATTATGTTAATTCTTAGACTAATGTATTGAGTTATATATATCTATAGAAACCAGGAGTAGAGCACACCAACTCATACATTCAAAAACCTTAACAGTAGCTCATATATTTAAAGATTTATCCAGATTTAACCCTTTAAAGATTCTAACAACTCTTAACCCTGTGACGGTTTTTACAATTTTTTACCCATTAGAGACTTTTTGCAAATTTTTTATCTCTAAGGTTTGTTAAAAGATGATTGGAATTTAGTTCCCAAAATATGGCCATTACTTTCTTAAGCCTGTCACAGCACCGATGTATCTCTTTGAGACAGGTCCTATACGTTGTCACATAATGACTGCCCTTACGGGATCAACTCACTTACTGAGGAGAGAATCAAATACAACAAACCAAGAGGAGAGCTCTCCAACTAAAACATTCAAAGACTTCAACAGTAGCTTATACATTTAATCAAAGAAAAAAGGGGGAACCCCGTGAGGGTTGGGTCCCTCCAGTAGAAAATCACTTGTCTCTAAAGGTAGAGTAAGGACAGCACACCCTCAAACAGGATTAAACCTGACCTAAGTATTATACAGACCAATAAATCAGCTTAACAGCTCAAATGAGACTGTCAACTGATAATCGAGGAGTGGCAAAAAAAATGATTATGACCTTTATTAAGTCGATAATAGACACTCCCAGATACTGAATTTAAAAACATACATAAACAACAGGCATCATAGGGTATATTGGAGATATAATGAGTATAATGAGGCTGTGCAAAGAGTGGTTTAAATAAAAATCACAATGATAATATCGCCCTTACTTAGTGAAATGAAATCTCACAGTCAAGGGAGTAATTGATAGGACCTGTCAAAGGTGGAATACATTGATGGTGTTGACAGGCTTATGCAATTTATGCCCGTATATTGTGAACTAAATTCCCTTAATTTCCCGTCATGCAGATATTTGTATTTATTGGAAGCTGTGTTGCTGAATATCTCATTATGTTCACTACAAATCCCCATAAAGAGGAGATCTCACCTTTATCCCCCAACATTATTGGATTTACTAGATGCTGACAAACAAAATATGTGCTCAGTTTCTGGAAGGTTAAGTGAGGTATTATTGGAAAGGCCAGATGATGACCTTATCCAGTAGTACCAAACATGATCAGATTTTGAGTAACTTTAAAAATAAAGCTAACTTTTTTCTTTTTCTTGTTCTTTTGAATTCTAATGCAGCACTATTACTCACTTTTCAATTATAAAGTGAACAAAATGCTGCACTAACTCACCATCTCATTTCCCATGTTGCCAGAAAGTGTGAAGGCCATGACACAATGGGTTATTACGCATTGTTCTGTCATAAACCTAAACCACCGTACTGCAGCAAGGAGGTACTTTGGAACTCTTCGTCTTGAACCTTTAGACTGCAGAAGGTCAAGTGAGGTGTCATTGGAAAAGTCAGTGTCTGGCGTATCCAATGATACCAAATATGACCTTGTAACCTGTAAAAATAAAAAATTGAAAAAATAATTCAAAGTTTACTTTTTTGATGTGATTTACTTAAAAGAGCAAACAATGGAACTGCCCTAACTCACCTTCTTATTTCCAACATCAGGAGCAAATGTGGAGGTGATGGCACAAAGTGTTATTACACATTTGTCCATCTAAATCCAAGCCACTGCTCAGCTGTGAGTGGGGTTACTTTGGACCTTCATATTTTATGCCCCAGAAAGTCATGCTAGGTATTATTGGACAAGGCAGAGTCTGGCCTTTCTAAAGATAACAAACATGACCGTAAAAAATGTAAAATAAAAGAAAAAAGGTTAATTGTTTGTTCCAAACCAAAGGCATTGTCCATTTGCCACATATAAAATGAGCAATACCACTGCCGTTACTCACCTTCTCATTTTCTATGCCGCGAGAAAGTTCACAGCTTTAAACATAGTCATATCTATATATATAAACGCGAAAGTCCTGACTGACTGACTGACTGACTCATCAACGCCCAGCTGAAACCATTTAACCTAGCAACGTGAAATTTTGAAGGTGCACTGTTTTTATGATGTAGGCACCCACTAAGGAAGGATTTTTGGAAACTCCGCCCCTAAGGGGGTGAAAAAGGGGGTTGAATATTTTAAACAGGATACCTATAGCTCAAAAACAGAAGATGCTACAGATGTGAAAATCGGTATTTAGATCCTTCTTGAAAAATAAAAAAACACATAATTTACCGTTTTTCAAAAATTCAACTGGGGGCAAATAAAAGGGGGGTTGAATATTTTAAATATTTTAAACAGGATACCTATATCTTAAAACCTGAAGATGGTACAGACGTGAAAATCGGTATTTAGATTCATCTTGACAAATAAAAAAACATGTATTTTACCATTTTCTGAAAATTCCTAGGGGGGCAAAAAGGGGGTTGAATACTTTTATCATAAATGCGAAAGTCCTGACTGATTGACTCATCAATGCCCAGCTGAAACCGTTTAACTTAGGAATGTGAAATTTTGAAGGTGCACTGTTTTTATGATGTGGGCACCCACTACGGAAGGATTTTTGGAAACTCTGCCCCTAAGGGGGTGAAAAAGGGGTTGAATATTTTAAACACGGTACCTATAGCTCAAAAACAGAAGATGCAACAGATGTGAAAATCGGTATTTAGATTCTTCTTGAAAAATAAAAAAAACCCGTATTTTACAGTTTTTCAAAAATTCAACTGGGGGGGCAAAAGATGGGGGATGAATATTTTAAATATTTTAAACAGGATACCTATATCTTAAAAACAGAAGATGGTACAGACGTGAAAATCGGTATTTAGAGTCATCTTGACAAATAAAAAACCACGTATTTTACCATTTTCTGAAAATTCCTTTGGGGGCAAAAGGGGGTTGAATACTTTTATCATAAACGCAAAAGTCCTGACTGACTGACTGACTCATCAACGCCTAGCTGAAACCGTTTAACCTAGGAATGTAAAATTTTGAAGGTGCACTGTTTTTATGATGTGGGCACCCACTACGGAAGGATTTTTGGAAACTCTGCCCCTAAGGGGGTGAAAAAGGGGGTTGAATATTTTAAACACGGTACCTATAGCTCAAAAACAGAAGATGCAACAGATGTGAAAATCGGTATTTAGATTCTTCTTGAAAAATAAAAAAAAACCCGTATTTTACAGTTTTTCAAAAATTCAACTGGGGGGGCAAAAGATGGGGATGAATATTTTAAATATTTTAAACAGGATACCTATATCTTAAAAACAGAAGATGGTACAGACGTGAAAATCGGTATTTAGAGTCATCTTGACAAATAAAAAACCACGTATTTTACCATTTTCTGAAAATTCCTTTGGGGGCAAAAAAGGGGGTTGAATACTTTTATCATAAACGCAAAAGTCCTGACTGACTGACTGACTCATCAACGCCTAGCTGAAACCGTTTAACCTAGGAATGTAAAATTTTGAAGGTGCACTGTTTTTATGATGTAGGTTTCCACTAAGGAAGGATTTTTGGAAAATCCACCCCTAAGGGGGTGAAAAAGGGGGTTGAATATTTGAAATATTTTAAACAGGATACTTATATCTCAAAAACAGAAGATGCTACAGATGTGAAAATCGGTATTTAGATTCGTCTTGAAAAATAAAAACACACGTATTTTACCATTTTTCAAAAATCCAAGTGGGGGGCCAATAAAGGGGGTTGAATATTTTAAATATTTTAAACAGGATATCTGTATCTCCAAAACAGACGATGTTACAGTCCTGAAAATTGGTATTTAGATTCGTCTTGAAAAATAAGACAACATGTATTTTACCGTGTTCTGAAAATTCCTTGGGGGGGGGAAATGGGGGTTGAATACCTTTATCAGTATACCTATATTTGAAAAACCGAAGATGTTACGGGTGTGAAATTTGATATTTACAATCTTCGTGAAAGAAAACAAACATGTTTTTTGCCATTATCCACAAATCCAATTGGGGGGGTCAGGGGAAAGGGGTCTGAATATTTTTATCATTATACCTATATTTCAAAAACCAAAGATGTTACAGACGTGAAATTTGGTATTTACAATCTTCTTGAAAAATAAAAACAGGTGTTTTGCCATTTTCCAAAAATCCCAAGGGGGATGAAAAAAGGGGGACTGAATACTTTTAAACAGGATACCTATATCTCAAAAACAGAAGATGTTACATACGTGAAAATTGGTATTTAGATTCATCTTGAGAAACAAAAAAACACCTATTCTACCATTTTCCAAAAATTCAGTGGGATGGGGCAAAAAGGGGGGTTGAATACTTTTATCAGTATACCTATATTTCAAAAAAACAAAGATATTACAGGTGTGAAATTTGGTATTTATAATCTTCGTGAAAAAAACCAAACATGTGTTTTGCCATTTTCCACAAATCCAAATAAGGGGGGGGGGGGTCGAGGGAGAGGGGTCTGAATACTTTTATCAGTATATCTATAGTTCAAAAACCAAGATGTTACATGTGTGAAGTTTGCTAATTACAATCTTTTGAAAATAAAGAAACATGTGTTTTACCATTTTCCAAAAATCCAAGTGGGGGTAAAAAAAGGGGGGGTGAATACTTTTAAACAGGATACCTACATCTCAAAAACAGAAGATGTTACAGATGTGAAAATTGGTATTTAGATTTGTCTTGAGAATCAAAAAACACCTATTTTACCATTTTCCAAAAATCCAGTGGGAGGGGGAAAAAGGAGGGTTGAATACTTTTATCAGTATACCTATAATTCCAAAAACCAAAGATGTTACAGGTGTGAAATCTGACACTTACAATCTTCTTGAAAAATAAAAAAAACACATGTTTTACCATTTTCCAAGAATCCCACATGGTGGGTGAAAAAAGGGGGGTGAATACTTTTCAACAGGATACCTATATCTCAAAAACAGAAGATGTTCCAGACGTGAAAATTGGTATTTAGATTCATCTTGAAAATAAAACAACACGTATTTTACCATTTTCCAAAAATCCAGTGGGGGAGCAAAAAGGGGATGAATACCTTTATCACTATACCTATATTTCAAAAACCAATGATATTACAGGTGTGAAATTCGATATTTACAATCTTCGTACAAAAAGAACCCCATGTTTTACCTTTTTCCGAAAATCCAGTTAAGGGGGTTGGGGGAAAGGGATGTGAATACTTTTATCAGTATACCTATATTTCAAAAACCAAAGATGTTACAGGTGTGAAATTTGGCACTTACATTCTTGAAAAATAAAAAAACACGTGTTTTACAATTTTCCAAAAATCCCAAGTGGGGGGGAAAGGGGGGTTCTACCAAAAAAACCTCAAGTTTCTTTTAAAAAACAATTTTAACAAATCCTAAAATCCACAAGAGCGAAGCCACGGGCAAAAGCTAGTTATTCATAAAACATAATGCGCCAAAACACAAGCAAATTATTTTTTTCATTTTTAGTTAAAATTGCCTATTTTCTCAGAAAAATGCAGTAACAGGTTTCCATTTCAATCTTTTTTAACAAGAATGCCCTATAGAATATATAACCACAACGATTTCGCTGATAAAATGGGAAAAAATAAATGACTGAAATCTGAATGGAAATTCACTTTTTTTAACATTTTCTGTTATAGCATTTTGACGGGACATGACTAGGGATGAGCCGAACACCCCCGAGGTCGGATCGTATTCGAACTCAAACTTTTCAAAAGTTCGAACTCGAACTTGAACTCATTACAAGTCAATGGGACTCAAAGTTCGATTTTTAGAGTGCCCTCCAAGAGGGCATATATGCTAGATATTTGCCATAAAAGGTGTATGGGGGTCTGGGTAGTGTCCTGGGGGACAGGAAACAAGGACAAAAAGTTAAAAAAAGTTTTTAAAGGGACAAAAAATTCCTTCAAATATCGTGCCTAGGAGGTCCCCATAACCTGCCCGTGAAGTGGCGGATTTCTAGGATGTATAGAAACATTTAAAAACAATGTCCGGGTCCCGGTAGTGCCCTGGGGACAGGAAAGAAGGACAAAAAGTAAAAAAAAAGACGTTTTTAACCCCTTCACTGCTGACAACGTGTGGGACACATCCTCAGTTACTCCTGCTGTATGCTGAGGATGTGTCCCACACGTCATCAGCTTTGCGGGACCCCCGGCAGAGATACTCACCTCTCTGTCCGGGGTCCTGCGGCGTTCTGACTTCAGCGTCCTCAGACGCTGAAGTCAAGCTCCTCCCGATGTAAATGATGTCATTGCACCATGCGCGATGACATCATTTCCAGGCGACCCCGGCAATGCCGGGAGATCGCCTGGAAGGGAGGGGGGATCTGTTCGGATCCCTCTCCCTCCCGATCGTGAGGTCCCACAAAAAAAAGCCAGGCACCGCTTAAAAGGGGAGAGTCTCCCCTTTTAAGCGGTGCCTGGCTTTAACCCCTTAGGCACCGGTCGAAATTCGGCACCTTGCGGCACCGAAGTGCGGCCTAGCTCCGGTGGGGAACATCATCTTGGATGGCGGCTCCACCCCCGGGTCCCCCCTCATTGCCTGACATCCTCACGCATAGCGTGATGACATCAGATAGCCAGGGAACCCCTAGCTGCCCGGAATCCCCTGGTGGAGATAGGGGGTTCATTTGAAACCTGATATCTCCAGAACCGTGGCAGCTAGTGGGTCATGCAGGGTGTCAATCGAAAGGCCTGAGCATGGCCTTTCGAATGATACCCAACATGACCAGGTATAAATTAAAACAAAATAAATAAATAAAAAAAACACGTATTTTTTTTGTGTTATTTTTATTAATGCAGCAATATTGTTCACATTTCAATTATAATGTGAACAATGATGCTGCACTAATGATTTTTTTCTATGGTGTGCGTTTGCTAAAAATCACATAATTTCCCCCCAAAAATTGAATAAGTCTCCATTTCTAAATTTTATACAAGCGCACCCCATAGAAAATATATCCGCAAATGTTCATGTGATAAAAGGTGAATAAAAACACTTTACATGCTGCAGATGATTAAAAATTCAAGTTTTATTGTATTTTTTGTTATAATATACAGGCAGAATATGACGTATACATATAAAAATGATATATTATGAATCTGCCGAGTCTGCCGGAAAGAACGATATATAATATGTCTGGGTCGTATAATAAAATGTGGCTTCAAATCGCGTTTAAACATGATGAGGGAAAGCGGTAAAAATTAGCTCAGCACACAGCGGTGAAATGCCTCAGCAGTAAAAGGGTTAAAGGAACAGTGAGTTTTCCATAAAATAAGGGTTAAAAATAAAAGCGAAACATTCCTTCAAATATCGTGCCTAGGAGGTCCCCATAACCTGCCCTTGAAATGGCGGATTTGTAGGATGTATGGAAACATCGCCATCACAGACCCACACACGACACCTAGCACTTCCAGTCTGCATACAATGTATAAAATTCATGAGACTGGACTAATTACAAGCACATGTTATTTCCAAACACTTATTAAACACCTGTTGTTTACACCTTTTGAGAGCACAGGTGATTTAGAGGTGAGAATCTTTGCACCTAGACATTAGTTTTTAATTCAATATCTAATAAACCGTTGCTTATAATATTCTGCAGTAAAGAGTCTATTTATTTTTAGATTTTTTTAGTATTTTTTAAGCATTTTTTATCCTTTTTTTGAAAAAAAAAAATCGAACTCGAACCGAACACGCCAAAAAGTTCGAAGTTTGCGAACTTTCGAACTGCCAATGTTCGAATCGAACTCTGAACTGATCGAACCGAACAGCTCATCCCTAGACATGACGTATACACATAATAACGATATATTATGAACTAGGTGTAAAGCCTGCCCAGAGGGCAGTCTATTGATAAGTGTGGTGCATTGTGCTTGGTTCTGTGCCGTTTATTCTATTGTGCTCGGCTCTGTGCCGTCTATGGTACTGTGCTCGGCTCTGTGCCGTCTATGGTACTGTGCTCGGCTCTGTGGCGTTTTTATTGTGCTCGGCTCTGTGGCGTTTATTCTGTTTTGCGTTTATACTGCCCCTGCTCATGGATATATGCCCCAGCACGTGGATACTGCCCCAGCACGTGGATACTGCCCCAGCTCGTGGATACTGCCCCAGCACGTGGATATTGCCCCAGCACGTGGATGGATACTGCCCCAGCACGTGGATACTGCCCCAGCACGTGGATACTGCCCCAGCACGTGGATATTGCCCCAGCTCGTGGATATTGCCCCAGCACGTGGATATTGCCCCAGCACGTGGATACTGCCCCAGCACGTGGATACTGCCCCAGCACGTGGATATTGCCCCAGCTCGTGGATATTGCCCCAGCACGTGGATATTGCCCCAGCTCGTGGATACTGCCCCAGCACGTGGATACTGCCGCAGCTCGTGGATACTGCCACAGCACGTGGATACTGCCCCAGCACGTGGATATTGCCCCAGCACGTGGATGGATACTGCCCCAGCACGTGGATACTGCCCCAGCACGTGGATACTGCCCCAGCTCGTGGATACTGCCCCAGCATGTGGATATTGCCCCAGCACGTGGATACTGCCCCAGCACGTGGATACTGCCCCAGCACGTGGATATTGCCCCAGCACGTGGATGGATACTGCCCCAGCACGTGGATATTGGCCCCCCAGCTCGTGGATATACTCACCTACATCGGCCCTCCAGCGATGGCGGTCCCGCTTCCAGCGTTCTCTCTCTCTCTCTCTCTCCGTTGGTCACCGGGATGACGTCACGAAAGCCTTTGACCCCCGGGGTCAAAGGCTTTCGTGACGTCATACCGGCGACCAACGGAGAGAGAGAGAAGACGCTGGAAGCGGGACCGCCATCGCTGGAGGAGCTAAGGGCCGATGTAGGTGAGTATGTGTAGGCAACATCCCCCTACATTGGCCCGGAGCCTCAGCGGTGGCTGTCGCAGGCTGCTCGGCCGGCCTCCAGGCTTAGGCGAGCCCCCGGCCGAGCAGCCTGCGACAGCCGCAGGACAGTCACCGCTGGAGCTCAGGGCTAATGTAGGTGAGTATGTGCTCTCCACACCCACCCTGCTTACTCGGCCGGTATCCAAGCTTAGGCGAGCCCCCGGCTTGGCGTGGGCCTAGAGGCCCAGCCGAGCCGGGGACTCGCCTGAGCCTGGAGGACGCCCGAGCATGCAACTCGACCGGCCTCCATGCTCAGGCGAGTCCCCGGCTCGGCAGGGCCTCTAGGCCCAAGCCAAGCCGGGGGCTCGCCTAAGCTTGGATACCGGCCGAGCAAGCAGGGTGTGTGTGTGTAGAGCACATACTCACCTACATCGGCCTCGAGTCCTCCACCGGTTCCACACATACTCACCTACATCGGCCCTTAGCTCCTCCAGCGATGGCGGTCCCGCTTCCAGCGTCCTCTCTCTCTCCGTTGCTCACCAGGATGACGTCACGAAAGCCTTTGACCCCCGGGGTCAAAGGCTTTCGTGACGTCATTCCGGCGAACAACGGAGAGAGAGAGGATGCTGCAAGCGGGACCGCCATCGCTGGAGGAGCTAAGGGCCGATGTCGGTGAGTATGTGTTAGGCAACATCGGCCCTGAGCTCCAGCGGTGACCTCCTCCGGCCGAGCAGGCTGCTCGGCCGGCCTCTACACTTAGGCGAGTCCCCGGCTCGGCTGGGCCTGTAGGCCCAAGCCAAGCCGGGGGCTCGCCTGAACCTGGAGGCCCGCCTAGCAGCCTGCTCGGCCGGAGGAGGTCACCGCTGGAGCTCAGGGCCGATTTGGTGGAGTATGTTTTGGGAATTTAGGCCCTGAGCTCCAGCGGTGACCTCCTCCGGCTGTCGCTGGCTGCTCGGCGGGCCTCTAGGCTTAGGCGAGTCCCCGGCTCGGCTGGGCCTGTAGGCCCAAACCAAGCCGGGGGCTCGCCTGAGCCTGGAGGCCCGCCTAGCAGCCTGCTCGGCCGGAGGACGGTCACCGCTGGAGGATCGGGGCATCTGGCCGTGTAAACACACGGGTAGCTGCGCGCGGCTCGTGCCGTTTTTTTTTTCACGCGGCCGGCACGCGCAGCTACCTGTGTGTTCTAACGGCCGCTTTCAAATGTTCGTCGCGCATGCGCAGTAGGGTTTTGGCGACGGACAGTTTTTAGCTTATCCTTTTATAGTATAGATCTGCTGAGCTGAAAAAAAAGATATATAGCTAGTCTGGATCCTATGATAAAACATGACTTTGAAACAAGTTTAAACATGATGCACACAAAATGGTCAAAATGAACAAAGCACACATGATATTACTTTTTTTTCTCATTGGAACAATCTGTGGGAATCTTCTGATCGTCTGGCTGGTGGCCTCCAACCGCAGTCTGCAGTCTCCCATGTAGGGATGAGCCGAACACCGAGTTCGGTTCGAATTCGAACTTTCCAAATGTTCGAATTCGAACTCAATACAAGTCAATGGGGCTGAAAATTCGATTTTTAGAGTGCCCTCCAAGAGGGCATATATGCTAGATATTTGCCATAAAAAGACAGGAAACAAGGACAAAAAGTTTAAAAAAAAGTTTTTAAAAGGGACAGTGAGTTTTCCATGAAATAAGGGTTAAAAATAAAAACAAAAAATTCCTTCAAATATCGTGCCTAGGAGGTCCCCATAACCTGCCCGTGAAGTGGCGGATTTCTAGGATGTATAGAAACACTTAAAAACAAATAAATGACGTTTAAAATTATGGTAAATGCTTTTCCTTTAATCTTTCCATAAATAACTGCTTGGGGCGGCAGTCTGTATGAAAAGAGGAGACATTTTCGGACACGTAGAAAAAGTTTAGTGATTTTTTGGCTAAATTATTGTGAAACTTATGCAGGCTTTGGATGAAAGTAACAATAGGTGCTTTAAAATTGGGCCTTTAGCGTCAGCAACAGTGCCGTCACACAGTAACCCCTCTGAGGATATGAATCTGATACAGTACACCCAAACATTGTGCTTTTGGTGCCAGGCCAGCAAGTGCATTCATACAGTAACCCCTCTGTGGTATTGTGGAAGAGTGCAGGGTTGGACCCTGCCTTTCAAAAAATTTAAATGATATAGATGTGGCACAGGCGTCAGTGCAGCCAAATATTTGTCACGGGCTGGGCCTAGCATGTGTGTGCAGGATTATGGGTGTGAGCCCAATGTGCAGCGAAATAGCAGCAGAAGACAGGCTACAGGGCAATAGAGTTTATTGAGAGTACAGATATGAACCAAGATATAATAGAATACACAAGAGGACTAAATAACAGGAGGATGGCTGGGAGTAATGGGAACTCAATATAGGAGGAACTAGGAGGCAGGATAAACAGGTTGAATAACTAGAAGGGGAACACAGACATGGCAGATAACACATAATCCAACCACAGGTACAATGGGAGCATGTAATAGAATAGTCAAGGTCTAGCAAGGGTCTGGTACACGAGTAAGTCAAGCATAGGATAGCAGTGGGAAAACGGGGCAAAGGAGGATTACCGGTTATGAATGTTGGTATAGAGCAGAGGGAAAGCAGGAAGGTCTTTGGTTCAGAGGGATTCCAGACAAGGAACTCAGGAGTACAAGGAAGCAGGTCTGCACTAGGCAAGGCTTGGAACTTCAATGAGGAAGCTTAGAGTAAGGGGCGTAGCTTCCTCATATACAGGGTTGATTAGGGAGGATGAAGGGCAAGTGAGGTTCCAGGTCAATCATGCAAATCAAAGTCCAGGAAAGCATATGGAGACAAAAGTCCCGGAACCTGCACATGGCAATGCAGGACATGGCAAAAAGGAGAACAAAGGGGGTGCCAGAGGGTCTGGGGGTTCGGACCATGACAGTACCCCCCCCGACAAGGGGCAACCTCCGGGTGCCCAGATGTGGCCGAAGACTGGCAGGTGCAACGTTCATAAACACAAGACGAACCCCAGAAAGTTCTAAGAATCAGGGATCAGTGGAAGAAGTCTAACTGGAGTCATCAGAATAGATGTCAAGGTTTCTCCAGAGCTCAGGGTAGGGCCTGAGCACTGCCAAGTACTCCTCCCAGACCAACACGCCAGAGGGCGTCCTGGTGTAGCCCGTAGGGGCAGGTCCTGAAGTAGGGTACATTTTGCCAGTCCAACTACCCAGATTCTGGAAGTCCTCATAGAGAGCAAAGAGTACAGCCCTTTCAGACTCGGTATCAGGAATAGTGTCATGGGCACAGCTTGTTGGTGACACTTTGGTTGCAGGGCTCGGTGGGGCAGCGCCCTTGGCACGGCTTGGTGGGGCAGCACCCTTGGCACGGCTCAGTGGGGCAGCGCCCTTGGCATGGCTCATTGGGGCAGCGCCCTTGGCGATGTCCGGTGGGGCAGCACCCTTGGCAAGGCTCGATGGGGCAGCGCCCTCGGTGATGACCGGTGGGGCAGCGCCCTTGGCACGGCTCGATGGGGCAGCGCCTTCGGTGATGAAGGATGGGGCAGCGCCCCTGGCAAGATTCGATAGGACAGCGCCCCTGGCAAGGTTCGATGGGGCAGCGCTCCTGGCAAGGCTTGGTTCAGCATCAACCTTGGCGCAGCATGGCTCTTGGGCGACCTGGGCGCAGCATGGCTCTTGGGCGACCTGGGCGCAGCATGGCTCTTGGGCAACCTGGGCGCAGCATGGCTCTTGGGTGACCTGGGTGCAGCACAGCTCTTGGGCGACCTCAGTATCATCCTGCTGCTGGGCAGTGAGCGGCTTGGCCTTATGGCGGCAGCGACGGCCCCGTGGCAGTGACAGTACCGAGGATCCTGCGGGATGCAGGGCAGCAACCTCTCGAGATCCTGCGGGATGCAGGGCAGCGACCTCTCGAGATCCTGTGGAATGCAGGGCAGCGACCTCTTGAGATCCTGCGGGATGCAGGGCACCAACCTCTCAAGATCCTGCAGGATGCAGGGCAGTGACCTCTCAAGGTCCTGCGGGATGCAGGGCAGCGACCTCTCGAGATCCTGCAGGATGCAGGGCAGCGACCTCTCGAGATCCTGTGGGATGCTGGTCAGGCTCCAACCATTGGGGTTCAGATTTTTCAGACAAATGAGAAACTGTGGGTGACATAAAAACAGTACCTATGTAGGCTGTTCTCTGGTACGGAGTCAAGACTTGATGGTACTAGGGGAACAGTGGCTCGATGAGGCTTTCCAGCAGGGCAGCAGACAGATCCAGGAACACCAATATACCCCATTAACATAGTGTTACGACCTGGACCACCGTGAGGATGTCTGGCTGTTTGTTTGGGTCATTCTTCCTCTGATTCCATGGAACTCCACTCAGAGGAGCCAGACTCCTGGTCTGAATAGAATGGGGAGTCTTGATGGCTCAAAGTGATGGGCCTCACACGTAAGCAGAATAGGCTCGGTCTCCATGTGCACCACTGGATCTCATTCTGTGGACTCTTGCTCCATGGGCTCTTCATAGGTGGATTCTGGTTCAGTGTACTCCATAGGGGTCTCTGACTCTTCTTCATAGGTGGGAGCCAACGATACACTTCTTCTGGGAATTATGGGTACAGATCTCCTGGGAGCAGGAGCGTTGTTTTGTTGAGGTGACTTAATCACCGAAGTTCTCATGGGAGCAGGTTCGGATAACGGTTTTTCCTTGGGTGCAGGTTTTCTTGACCTGACAGTTGGTGAATTTATTTTCTGCAGGGCAGGCACCGATTTTACCAACAACTTCCTGTACAGCATTTTCTCTTTAAGTGTAGGGATTCCGGACTTCTCTGGAGTATTCTCTGTGGGTTGGCTAGGCGCAGGTTTATTAGACACAGGTACAGGAACATTTTTGGTGTCTGGCTTTGGTGGGTGCAGTGGGCAGGTCAATACTCTATGCAAATGACCCCTACAATAGTAACAGAGGCCTTGCGTCCGTCTCCTTGCCCTTTCCTCCTAGGTCAGGGGTCCTCAAGCACCTTCTGGGACCGGAGTACATACCTTGGTAGAAGTGCCGATTGAATTCTGCTGCAGGTAATCCCATAACGAATGCAGGTGCTGCTGGACCTTCTGGTTGGCATTTTTCAGTCTTTGTACATAGGCTATGATCACTGCGGGCTCACTGTTTTTAGGCTTCCTCATTCTGTCACGGGCTGGGCCTAGCATGTGTGTGCAGGAGTATGGGTGTGAGCCCAATGTGCAGCGAAATAACAGCAGAAGACAGGCTACAGGGCAATAGAGTTTATTGAGAGAACAGATATGAACCAAGATATAATAGAATACACAAGAGGACTAAATAACAGGAGGATGGCTGGGAGTAATGGAAACTCAATATAGGAGGAACTAGGAGGCAGGATAAACAGAGATTGAATAACTAGAAGGGGAACACAGACATTACAGATAACACATAATCCAAGCGAAGGTACAATGGGAGCATGTAATAGAATAGTCAAGGTCTAGCAAGGGTCTGGTACACGAGTAAGTCAAGCATAGGATAGCTGGGGGAAAACGGGGCAAAGGAGGAATACCGGTTATGAATGTTGGTATAGAGCAGAGGGAAAGCAGGAATGTCTTTGGTTCAGAGGGATTCCAGACAAGGATCTCAGGAGTACAAGGATGCAGGTCTGCACTAGGCAAGGCTTGGAACTTCAATGAGGAAGCTTAGAGTAAGGGGCGTAGCTTCCTCATATACAGGGTTGATTAGGGAGGATGAAGGGCAGGTGAGGTTCCAGGTCAATCATGCAAATCAAAGTCCAGGAAAGCATATGGAGACAAAAGTCCCGGAACCTGCACATGGCAATGCAGGACATGGCAAAAAGGAGAACAAAGGGGGTGCCAGAGGGTCTGGGGGTTCGGACCATGACAATATTACACCTTTCATGGCAGCAAGTGCCTTCACACCGTAACTCTTTTGTGGTATTGTGGAAAAGTGCAGGGTTGGACCCTGCGGTTCAAAAAATTAAAATTATATAAATCTGGCACAGGCGTCAGTGCAGCCAAATATTGTGCCTTTTATGGCAGCAAGTGCATTCACACCGTAACCCTTTTGTGGTATTGTGGAAGAGTTCAGGGTTGGACCCTGCGGTTCAAAAAATTTAAATGATATAGATGTGGCACAGGCATCAGTGCAGCCAAATATTGTGCCTTTCATGGCAGCAAGTGCATTCACGCCGTAACCCTTTTGTGGTATTGTGGAAGAGTTCAGTGCTGGAGGTTTTGTGAATGCAGAAGACATCCCCGATCTATTCCGTAATGTCAGCATCAGGGGATTGATAACTGCTGATGCAGGACTGATTCATTTTTATAAATGTCAGCCGGTCTACAGAGTCGGTGGACAGACGCACTCTTTTGTCTGTGACAAAACCTCCAGGGGCACTGAACGTCCATTCAGAAAGCACGCTGGATGATGGGCAACCTAGTAGCTGCATAGCATATTGGCTAAGTTCTGGCCAGTGATCCAATCTCAACACACAGTAAGCCAGTGGATCATCTGCTGGAAAGGTATCCAGGTCTTCCCTTGCCCCTAGGTAGTCCTGCATCATATGGTGAAGACGCTGGCAATGGGTGGCTACATTTGAGGTCCCTGGGCGTCGTGGACAAAAAAAGTTAAAAATGCATCAGTCAAGCGGCCCGGCCTTCACCACTATTCCTCTGATCATCAGCAGCCTCAGAAGCACCTGTGTCAGCACTTGGTAACCTACCAGTGCCTGGAAAGGTGTTACACAAGTGTCGCTTTAGAGCGTCCAAGTTTTTTCATCCTGTGCTCCCTCTGTGTGGGCAGGATGAGCTCTGCAACGTTACCCTTGTATCGTGGATAAAGAAGGGTTGCCAACCAGTAATGATCCCTCTCCTTGATAGCACAAATCCTGGGGTCCTTTAGCAGGCTTTGCATTATAAGGGAGCCCATGCAGCGTAGGTCGGAGGTGGCATTAGCTTCCGAGTCCTCCTGGTCAATGAGGATGACCGTATTGTGCACTTCCTCCTCCCAGCCACACACTAGCCCTTGTGTTTCTGGGCACACAAAACCCTCCCTTGAGGAATCCCCACCTTCAATGCCCCCATACTTAAATATTCCTCCTCCTCCTCCTCATCCTCCTCCTGTCTGATCTGAGGAGGACCCGCTGGAATGCTGTCTGCGGAAAGACTGGGGCCTTGAGAGCTAGGGAAGGCCTCCTCTTCCTCCCGCTGCTCTGCCTCTAGAGCCACATCTATAATTCCCCGCAGAGTGTGCTCCAGCAGGAACACTAAAGGAATTGTGTCACTGATGCATGCACTGTCCCTGCTCACCATCCTCGTTGCCTCCTCAAATGGTGACAGTACAGTGCATGCATCAATGATCATCAGCCACTGCGGGTGGGAAAAAAAACAAGTTGACCTGAACCTGTCCTTGTGCCATACTCACACAGGTACTCGTTGATGGCCCTCTGCTGCTTGTGCAGACGTTGCAGCATTGCTAATGTTGAGTTCCACCTGGTGGGCATGTCACAGATCAGACGGTTTGTGGGAAAGTGGAATTCTCTTTGAATTTCTGCCAGGCGAACACTTGCTGGGAATGACCGTCTGAAGTGGCTGCAGACTTTTCTGGCCTGGCTGAGAAGCTCTGCGAGCCCTGGGTACTTGGTTAGGAAACGCTGTACCACTAGTCTTCAACCGCCTCTCCCTCTTCCTGTCATCCAATTCCCTACTTGACCCCCTGCAATCTGGCTTCCGTCCCCTACACTCAACTGAAACTGCCCTCACCAAAGTCACCAACGACCTCCTAACTGCTAAAAAACACGGCCACTATTCTATTCTCATCCTGCTTGACCTCTCGGCTGCTTTTGACACTGTTGACCACCCCCTACTTCTGCGATCCTCAGCTCTCTTGGTCTCTGTGACACTGCACTCTCTTGGGTTGACTCCTATTTATCCAACAGGTCCTTCTCTGTGTCCTTTGCTGGTAACTCTTCCTCTTCATTGCCTTTATCTGTTGGTGTACCTCAAGGCTCTGTCCTTGGTCCTCTGCTCTTTTCCATCTACACCTCCTCCCTGGGCAAAATCATCAACAGCTTTGGCTTTAATTACCACCTCTACACTGATGACACTCAGATCTACCTCTCTACCCCTGATCTCTCTCCCCCTGTCCTTTCAAAAGTCAGTGACTGTTTATCTGGCATCTCCTCCTGGATGGCCTCGCACCACCTACTTATTCCTCCCTCTAATGCCTCCCCACCTCCTGACTTCTCTATCACAGTGGAGGGTATCACCATCTCCCCATCAAACCAAGTTCGCTGTCTTGGAGTTACACTTGACTCTGCTCTTTCCTTCATCCCCCACATCAAGTCTCTTTCCTCCTCCTGCCGCTACCAATTGCGTAATATTTCAAGAATTCGGCCATTTCTTACTGCTGTCACCACAAAACAACTCATACGCACCCTGGTAATCTCCCGACTTGACTATTGCAATAATCTCTTATCTGGCCTCCCTCTGTCCCGCCTCTCCCCCCTACAATCCATCCTGAACGCCTCCGCCAGGCTAATTCACCTCACCCGCCGCTCTGTCTCTGCCGCTCCCCTCTGCGAGTCCCTTCACTGGCTCCCCATCCACTGTAGAATTAAGTTCAAAATCCTTATCCTTACCTACAAAACCCTCAGTAACTCAGCTCCACACTACCTGTCCTCACTAATCACCAAATACACCCCAGCCCGCTCCCTAAGGTCAAACAGCGACCTGCGCCTAGCTTCTCCCCGCATCACCTCTTCCCATGATAGACTGCAGGACTTCACACACGCAGCAACCATTCTCTGGAACGCTATCCCTCGTACGGTCAGACTTTCCCCTAATTTCTCTTCCTTCAAACGCTCCCTTAAAACATTCCTATTTAGGGAAGCCTACCACCCAACTCACTGATGCAACCATCAATCACTCTCACCTTGCAGTCCTCTCCTCCTGTTTCCAACCCCAACCCCTCTAGATTGTGAGTTCCTACGGGAATAGGGCCTCATCCCCTCTTGTACTGTTTGTCAAATGTTGTTCAATGTATTGTAACCAGTCTATACTGTGCCTATTGTACAGCGCTGCGGAATATGCTGGCACTTTATAAATAAAGAATAATAAATAATACCACTAGATTTAGGACGTGTGCTAGGCATGGTACATGCGTCAATTTACCCTTGCGTAGGGTGGAGAGAAGGTTGCTGCCATTATCACAGACGATCATTCCCAGCTCAAGCTGGCGTGGTGTTAACCATCTCTGCACTTGCCCCTGCGAAGCTGACAGAATTTCTGGCCCGGTGTGGCTCCTGTCCCCTAAACAAACCAGCTCAAGCACAGTATGGCATCTTTTTGCTTGAGCCATTGCGTAGACCCTGTCACGCGTCGCTTTAACTGTCACTTCGCCAGAGACACAGAAGTAGGAGGAAGAGGGAGAGGTGGTGGTGGAGCAGACAGACCTCATACAAGCAGCTTTCTGGAGGCGTGGTGGATGAACAAGCTCCAGCACAGAGCCCCGTCTTGGATCACTCCCAGCTGCAATCTGAGTTACCCAGTGTGCCGTGAAGGAAATGTAATGACCCTGTCCATGCTTGCTGTACCACGTGTCTAAAGTCACATGCACCTTGCTGCTGACTGCCTTTCCCAATGACTCAATAACATTGTGTTCCACTTGCTGGTATAGTGCTGGAATGGCCTTCCGTGAAAAGTAATGGAGTTTTGGAACATGCCACTGTGGTACAGCACATTCAGCAAATTCACAGAAGAGAGCAGAGTCCACCAGCTGGAAAGGCAGCAGCTGCAGTGCGAGTAATTTTGCTAAGCTGGCATCTAGATGCTGTGCTTGGGGATGGTTGGGACTATATTTTTTCTTACGCTGCAGCAGCTGCGGCAACATAATCTGACTGCCTAAATCTTCAGCTGATGGGATGATGTCACAATGTGAGGAAGGACCTGGTACATCCATTACTGTAGCATCATCCCTGTCAGTGGAGGTTGTAGACAATGACATGGCAGGACATAGATGAGGAGGAGGAGGACCTATGCAAAGTTTTGCGCCAACGGGATTCGTGGCAGGTGGTCATATGTCACCTCAAGCACGTGGTATCCAAGCATACGGTGTCTTTCCCTCGCTTGAGCCTCATCTGACATAGATTACAAATAGCAACGGTGGGGTCTGCTGCACATTTCTTAAAGAACTCCCAGACAGCAGAGCTCCTGCATGTGTGCTTTGAGACAAGAGCGCTCTGCACCTGAGCAGTTCTGAAATCTGATGCCTTGGACTGGCTAGTGCTACGGTTGGTCATAGTGGATGTTGTGCCTCATGTTTGCTGTTCCTCCTCCTCCTCCTCCTTCTTCCCCCTCCTCCTCACTTGATTCCTCAGTTTGATCTGGCACCCAGGTGGAGTCCGTGACCTCATCATCATCAATGTCATCTTCACCCCTATCTCCTCGTCACTGGAGCCAACTTGGCAGTATGCTGCAGCTGCTGGGGCAACATGAGTGCTAGTTATTTGTGTGTCATCACTGGCACCCACTTCCTCTAGGTTGATTATACTCCCTTCCTCAACCTCAGAGATTTAATCAGAGCACTGTACTTGCTGCGCATCCTCAAGCAGCATGTCATTGTCATCATAGTCAAATAATTCAGCTGACTCCTCCGTGTGTGATAGCGAGGCTACGGCAGGAGTAGCTGTGGACATGGAGGCTGCATTAGATGCTTTGGCAGCTTAGGTGGACTGTAAAGCACTACAAGCCTGGCTGGCAGAGGACTTGGAGGATGAGGATTTCCTGGTTAGCCAATCCACCAAATCCTCTGTATGTTGCTGCTTCTTAAGACGGCCAGCACCAGTTAGAAAGGACAAGCGTGCCCTTGCAGAGGATGCACCACGTCCACCACGACCAGAGGCACAGCCTCCCGACACAGGGGCTGCTTGCCCTCTTATCTTTGTCTGGGAGCATCTGCCTGTCCTTTTTGTTCTTTCAGACATGGTAAGTGATATATAGATTAAATATATACAGAACTCTGATTCAACTCTGGTATAAGGATTAAAGATTTACAGAACTCTGGTATAGCTCAGTGAGACACCCTGATAGCTGGCAGCCAGTGACAAGACACAGATTACAATTCCCAGAAACCTCCTATAAATCAGTGAGACCCCCTGATGGGTGGCAGTGAGAAGACACAGATTACAAGTCTCAGAAACCTCCTATACATCAGTGTGACCCCCTGATGGGTGGCAGTAAGAAGGCACAAGTTAAAATTTGCATAAATATGCTAGAAATATGTGGGACCCCCTGATAGCTGGCAGTGAGAAGACACAGATTACAAGTCTCAGAAAACTCCTATAAATCAGTGAGACCCCCTGATGGGTGGCAGTGAGAAGACATAGATTACAAGTCTCAGAAACCTCCTATAAATCAGTGTTACCCCTTGATGGGTGGCAGTGAGAAGACACAGATTACAAGTCTCAGAAACCTCCTATAAATCAGTGTGACCCCCTGATGGGTGGCAGTGAGAATACAAAAATTACAATTCGCATTAATCTGGTAGAAGTATGTGGGACCCCCTGATGGGTGCAGTGAGAAGACACAGATTACAAGTCTCAGAAACCTCCTATAAATCAGTGAGACCCCCTGATGGGTGGCAGCCAGTGAGAACACATGGATTTTAACAATTCTCAAATATTTTGTAGAAATGAGTGACCCCCAAAATACTGCGTGGCACTGGCTATGTGAAAAGACACAGATCACCTCAATTCGCAGATATTTTGTAGAAATTAGTGACCCCCAAAATACTGCGTGGTACTGGCAGTGAGTCACAAGACACAGATCACCTCAATTCCCAAATATTTTGTAGAAATTAGTGACCCCCAAAATGCTGCATGGCACTGGCAGTGAGTTACAAGACACAGATCACCTCAATTCCCAAATATTTTGTAGAAATTAGTGACCCTAAAATACTGCGTGGCACTGGCTGTGTGACAAGACACAGATCACCTCAATTCCCAGATATTTTGTACAAATTAGTGACCCCAAAATACTGCATGGCACTGGCTGTTTGACAAGACACAGATCACCTCAATTCACAGATGTTTTGTAAAAATTAGTGACCCCCAAAATCCTGCGTGGTACTGGCAGTGAGTCACAAGACACAGATCACCTCAATTTCCAAATATTTTGCTGAAATTACTGAGCACCCAAAATAGTTGCTGGGACTGAGCACAAAGATTACAACAATTCCCAGATACTTGGTAGAAATGAGACCCCTCCAGTAGCTGTGGCAGACTGGCATTAAGAACACACTAACACAACAACAGTCTCCTATGAAATCTCCTCTCAAACGCGTGCAGAAGCACTGTGTGGAAACCTTATATACTGTGCTGTGGGACTTAGCTCTGTGAGCCCATGATTGGGCAAAATTTGCCCAATCAGGACTCTGAGCCGTGATTGGCATAGTGTTGAACCTGTCTTGCACCTGACCTGTGGTCAGGTGCAAGGATGTAGCCAATTACAAGCTTCAGGCCAGTGGAAAAGTACATTGTGGTCCGTTGTGGTCCGTTGTGGTGCATTGTGGGCGAACACGCGACGAACAAGGGGAAATGTTCATAGTTTGCGAACACACGAACAGTCTATGTTCGATGCGAACTCTGAACCGATGGAACCGAACAGCTCATCCCTACTGCTGAGTGCTGAGCCATTCCACCACTGTGCGCGGAGCTCATTTTTACCGCTTTTGCTCTTGTTTAAATGCGATTTGAAGCCATGGGAAATTTTTTATCACCAACAATGAGTGGGAAATGTTTGACCAACAACGAGTGGGAAATGTTTGATCCCCCATAGAGAAGCAATATGCTTCGTCTATTCAGAGAACTCCGAACAGCAGGGAAAAGTTGCCTAAGTGCCCTGCTGTTGGTTTCATTCGGCAGGTTTATTCAGGAGAATCCCATAGGCTTCAATGTTAAAAATGTTCCCATTTTAATTCAATATCTAATAAACCGTTTATTATTATATTCTGCAGTAAAGAGTCTTATTATTTTTAGATTATTTAGGATCTTTTAAGCATTTTTTCAAGTTTTTTGAAAACTTTTTTTAGTCGGAAACATATTTTAATTTTTTTCAGATGAGTATCTTATTTTCAGTAGGATATATTTCTTAATCTTATTTGGACACTTTTTATTAAATTTGGTAAATTTATCATAATTTTAGTTGATATTTTTCTCAATTTTAGTTGGACGTTTATCTTAAATTTAGTCGGACACATATATCATAATCTTGGTTGGTTGTATATCTCAATTTCAGTCAGAAGAATATATCTTAATTTCAGTTAATTATTTCTCTTAAATTTAGTCAAAGGTATTGTGACGTGCGTCATTTTGAACTTGGTGTACATGGGCCTAGAGATGTATTTGGGAGGTGATGGCCTCATGTTCTATATTATTTCCCTGCCTTTCCTATTTTGAAGTTGCCCAGTGCCTGTAGGGTGCAGGGTGTTTGTGTAATCTGCGTTTTGTATGAATAAAGTTATTGTCTGCCTGCTGATAGGATTACTGCGTGGGTTATTTTAGCCTTTTGCAGATTTCCTTCTCTGGAAAGTGTGATTATCTGGTGTATGTATGAGTAGTCTCCTGTTGATGCGCCGTATCGGGCAAACACTGCCCCATTATCTGATGCCTTAGACTGTGAACCTGTTTACCATCCATGACTGTCATTGTCTGTCTTGTATAGAAAATATGAACAATGTTTATCCCATTGTCTGTACCAGGTCTGATTATGTCTTACACTCTGAGAAGCATACTGAAGAAACTTCACAACATCAGAACCTCACAGCACCATGATAGGAGAGGGTTTATGATGAGGGGCAGTGGGGGGCCAGGCGTTTTTTTCTATTTACCACACTCCACCTGGAACTATGTATATTTATCCCAATAAAGGTGTTCAGTGGTGCTGTTCTAAAACTCCCAGATCTACGTATCATATTGTTTCTGGGGGATGCTAACAAGGCTCTTTACTTGTACCCATCCTTAAGTTTTGTCTAAGGACTGGATGAAAGGCACAGACGCTTTCAGGCCAGAGAACAGGGGTCTGGCAAGGAAGCAGTATTAACAGATGTGACCCAGTTGAGGTAGTGACGTGCGGTGAGGTCAGTGACTGGTGAGGCACTGACTAGAATCAGACCCAGATATACACGGGTTACGTAGGTTCAGGTTCAGTGCTCCCCAGGAACTGGCTGCTGTCATAATACAGGGCTAGCAGTGTGCCATAGACAATCCAGTGTGCCATAATACCAGAGCGCCAGCAGTGTGCCATATACATTCCAGTGTGCCATAATACCAGTGCCAGCAGAAAACACTTTAAAACATAAATTACAAAACTTTTTTTACTGTATTGAGTACTATGCATGCACCTACAATAGTGACCAATAGAGGGCACCAAATGGTGCCCTCTATTGGTCACTATTGTAACTGTATGCATAGTACTCTTAAAACAGTCACTTGACACATGTCCTGTGTCAATCAATCCATGGGAGACACTGCCTCCCATGTGGGCGTTTTTTAAAAAAATTGAATGGCTTGAGAAAAAAGGAGCTTTCCCATTGGCTCAAGCAATTCAATTGCTCTCAGTACCTCTCCGAGACACTGAAGAGTGTTGATTCAGGAAGTCTGAATTATTTGGCCAGCTTGAGCTACTCAATTAGTGTAGCGTTCAGCTACACAAATTGAGTAGGCTAACCTGGCTCAGTGCTGCCACTGCTGTCTGTGTGATGATTCACACACACAGCAGCAAGCAAGCAGAAAGAAAAAAAAAAGAGCAGAGGACAGGGAAGGACGGCGAGCGTGGAGCAGGTGAGTTTGTGAACTTTTTTCAATCTAAAATTTTATTTTACAGGTTAAATACAAACAACACATTAATTTACTGGATTGGCAGGTGAGGCCCTGCCTCACCTGCCACCCCTGACTGCATGTCCTTGAGTCAAGGTACACATATCTGTAACAGGTATATTTTAATTTTAATTGGATGTACTGTATCACATTCTCACACCAAAGAAGCAAATAGATTGTCATGTATCGCAACGGAGATCTCCCCAAAAAAACTAAATCAAGAAATCATAAAAAAGAAAGGGTACAGTGCTCAAAAAAATTAGTAGATAATCTTATATACCGTATCTAATATATTCCTTTCTTATTCAGAGAGATGTCCTTGGTATTTCACATTTCTGTCCAAAAAAGACCCAAAAAGTAAAAGGTACATAGAGATAATATAGTGCAGTATGTCTGTACACCAATACAATGTAAGTTCTACTATCAACTTTTGATCAAAATGTGGCAAAATGCCTGCTTTCTGAATAGCTGAATGGTCAGGAAAGTGCAGGAAATTCCCTGTTCGGGGAAATTTCAGGGCCATATCGGCTGTCTCTGAATAACCCTGCAAATCGCGTTTAAAGATGATGAACACAAAATGGTCAAAATGAGCTCATCACACAGGGGTGAAATGGCTCAGCGGTGAAGGTGTTAATACGTAAAGGTTCCGAATATCAGAAATGGCCAAATATATCAGACTCTTTCCAAACTGGTCCATTACTGAAAAGTTGGAATTTTTGAATTTTCCAAATAGGCTGATTTTGATTATTTCTGAATCTGAAACTTCTGGATTCCAAAATATTCAGAACACAAATTGTTTTGGTCGTGCGCACATGTCTAAATATTAGTGTATGCTAAATACAAGGGACTGGCTCCTATGTAACAGTTATAATTTTTGTCTTATTTCACCAAATTTCTTATAACTGTAGGTGATGATTGTTTCCTCCAGGAATAGTAGAAGCAAATAGTCCATGAGATACAGAGCTGCTGGGCTTATGGGACCTGGAACTCTCTGTGCAGTATCGGCCGCTGGGGTTCACACACACAGACATAACATCATTTGTTCTATGTGTTAGGAAAAGTATAAATATCCTTTAAACATTTACAAACAGGAACATTATTTCATTATCTTTTTATTGCAGGAGTCAGTGAGGTTTGAAACGGAGGAAAAATAACACGTGGATTCCTAAGAATGGATCATATGGCTCATACCCTTCCAATGGTAATGTATCCAAAATATAATAACCCCTTAATGACACAGGATTTTTCTTTGGCAGCGCAGAAATACAATAACCCAAGCAATTTCTTTTACTAATGCTGCGTTCTCCTGTAATCATAATAAAACATGAAGAAAGTTAGACAGCTGAGACGTCCGGGTTTCTCCGGGTGGTTTGCTGTCATCATTTTTTAAGCGATAACACAGCTCGTCGTCTTTCAGTCTTTTCCTAAATGTATATGTACTGGTTGCATAATTTTTCATATTTTTACCATGTGGGAGACAGTTTTTTCAACTCTAGGCACTGGTAACATGTTACACATCACAATACCTTTGGTGAAACCCATGCATGTTTTTAGAAGAGGTAATTAATAAAATTGTCTTTTTCTATTTATCTCATTGTTGTGCTGTTTATTCTATAGTATTGATGTTTATTGGGCTATAACTGGAATAGCCGGTAGATAGCACCCGGTTACTAGTTGGCTGGAAACCTTATTATTGTTAGTGTCTCATAATATTGTTATATTAAAAATTTATTTTAGCAATGTTAGCAGTAGGTAGCAACATTCAAATAATTTGAAAATAATTGAGGGGTCTGAATACTTTCCACATAGGATATTACAAAATTATAGAATAAAGTACACCGGGGATTGAATCCAAGCCAGTGTCAAAATGGGCATAACCCTAATAGTATAGACAAAAAAGAAGGGTAGACACCGGCTACCTAATAAACTGTATTAAATGAATACAACATATACTAGACACTTAAAAATTGTTGAATAGAAATGTATATATTCCTTAATACAATTGTAGAACCATACCTCCCAAATTAGGGAATTACTAATGGGGGAAAGGGTTGACTGCTCTCGTAGCAACTGGGAATTGGTATAATTCCTCAGCGAATTGGATAAATAATTCAGACAGTCATGTGTAGTATGGTATTAACTCCTTAAGGACCGCTGACATACTATGTACGTCCTTCCCACGGGTCTCCCTTAGACCCGCGGATGTACATAGTACGTCAGCGGTGCCTAACCCCCTCCCACCCGATACTTACCTCCCTCGCTGGATCCCTCGCAGATCTGGCAGGGAGGAAGCCTGCCCCCGTTAATTACAGGGGCCGGCGAGCTCAATGACATCACCATGCTGCGTGGTGATGTCATCAGCAGGCACCCTCATTGAAATCAATGGAGGGGAGGGGGGTTCCTTTGGAGCCCTCTATCTCCCCAACCATTGAAGATAGAGAGATGCAAGTTGCACCGCTGGAAAGGGGAGACTCTCTTGCATCTCTCTATCTTCAATGGTTGGGGAGATAGAGGGCTCCGAAGAAACCCCTGTCCCCTCCATTGATTTCAATGGGGGCACCTGCTGATGACGTCACCACACAGCGTTGTGACGTCATTGAGCTCGCCGGCCCATGTAAATCATGAGGGGAGGCTTCCTCCCTGCCAGATCTGCGAGGGATCCAGCGAGGGAGGTAAGTATCGGGTGGGAGGGGGGTTAGGCGCCGCTGACGTACTATGTACATCCGCAGGTCTAAGGGAGACCCATGGGAAGGACGTATATAGTACGTCAGCGGTCCTTAAGGAGTTAATACCATACTACACATGACTGTCTGAATTATTTATCCAATTCGCTGAGGAATTATATCAACACCACCATTTTGAAATTTGCCCCCCAAAATTTCTTATGTATCAACAACCGTCAAAAAAAAATGTAATTCCTTAGTAATTTCTAAATTTAGTCCTGAGTTTAGCAATACCCAATGTTTACATATTCCTCGCTTTTATCCTTATCTTATGCAACAATAAGTGAAAGTAGCACTTTGCCATTTCCAAAGGGTTTATTTTCAAAAGTAGTAATAGTGACATTGTGACACTGATATCTGTCACTAATTCCTGAATAACCCTCCAAATATACATATTTTTTTTAAAGTACACAAATCAAGGTATTAAACTTGGGGTATTTTGACTCTTTCCATGCAAACCATTTTACCACAAATCTATGCCAAAGTTTGAGAAAAAAAAATTTGTTGATTTTTTTTTAATGCAATTTAAGAATACATGTACTGTGAAATTTAAAGTTTACTGCCAAAAAGCACCCTAAAATATGTTCAGCAACATCTTCTGAGTAAATTGATACCACCCAAGTATAGGTATGTCGGGTCATTTGGGGCTAATAGGCCTTATTTGGGGGGTGCGCATTTCAGTTTTCCAACTTGGAATTTTCACATTTCGTCATCATGCACCCATGTCCTATTTGGGACATTTTTGAAACTGGCCAAAGTAATTTACCCCCATCAAACCATATATTTTTAGAAAGGGCACACCCTAAGGTACTTCAAAGAGTTGTATTTTAACACTTTCCATGCACTAGCTCTTTGTCAAACTTTCAGGTAGTCACTTTTTGTGTTATTTTTTCACACACATTGTACTTTAGGCATGAATTGTCAAATCCAGTTATGGGTTACTGCCAAAAAACACCCCAAATATGTTCAGCAACATCTTCTGAGTAAATTGATACCACCCATGTATAGGTATGTCGGGTCATTTGGGGGCTAAAAGGCCTTATTTGGGGGGTGCGCATTTCAGTTTTCCAACTTGGAATTTTCACATTTCGTCATCATGCACCCATGTCCTATTTGGGACATTTTTGAAGCCTGTCAAAGTAATTTACCCCCATCAAACCATATATTTTTAGAATGGGCACACCCTAGGGTGCTTCAAAGAGTTGTATTTTAACACTTTCCATGCACTAGCTCTATGTCAAACTTTCAGGTAGTCACTTTTTGTGTTATTTTTTCACACACATTGTACTTTAGGCATGAATTGTCAAATCCAGTTATGGGTTACTGCCAAAAAACACCCCAAATATGTTCAGCAACATCTTCTGAGTAAATTGATACCACCCATGTATAGGTATGTCGGGTCATTTGGGGCTAATAGGCCTTATTTGGGGGGTGCGCATTTCAGTTTTCCAACTTGGAATTTTCACATTCGTCATCATGCACCCATGTCCTATTTGGGACATTTTTGAAGCCTGTCAAAGTAATTTACCCCCATCAAACCATATATTTTTAGAATGGGCACACCCTAGGGTGCTTCAAAGAGTTGTATTTTAACACTTTCCATGCACTAGCTCTATGTCAAACTTTCAGGTAGTCACTTTTTGTGTTATTTTTTCACACACATTGTACTTTAGGCATGAATTGACAGTCTGCAGTTAAAGCACATTGTGTTTGTTTCATTCCAACTACATTGCGGTGGTGTATAGAGCCAAAGATGTCAGAATTGTGTCAATGTCCCAATATTTCTGGACCTGACTGTATATATAAGGTGAAATAGACGTTTTGCACAAAAGTTGCTATCCTAAATTAGTTGAAAAATTCAAATAATGTTAATTTGTTCATTTTTAATGTTTCATGTATTTGTTTATCCTTTGCAGAAATATTGTTGAAATGTAAGATTCTGAGCTCTAGATGGTGTCCTTTCTCTTTCACAATTTCAAACGGGGTCTGCATTATTATCATACGGACAGGCAGAAAAGACCTTTGTGTTAGATACAGTAACTGTGATAAAGATGAATAATAAAAATGGTCAGATCTCCTGCCTTTCGGGATTTGTAGTGATCATAATGAGGTTATTAGCAATGCAATATCTGTATGTGCTGCATAATGGGGTCCTTCCAGCCAGCTATTCATACAGGGTTATTCAGAGAGCGTGAAAGCAGGAGAATGACTGGAGAATGAAAAATTCTAGGTCAAAGTAGCCGATTTGGAAAGTGAGATGAAAGGGAGAATTTTTCTGGTTTGGTTATTTTGACCTAGAATTTGTCATTCTCCAGTCATTCTCCTGCTTTTCACGCTTTCTGAATATCCCTGATAGAGATTTTCCAATGTTCCACAAACGTATTACTGTTGCAAAATGAACTAATCCCACTCGTGAATGAACCTTAAAGTTTACAAAACGGTTTTGATGAATGTGTATTGTGTTCTTTAGACTGGGGATTTAGGAACAAATTTATTTTATTACCATTGATGCACAGTAACACCGCCCATCTGAAAATCCAAATGAATCCAAATAAAATATATGTTTTATTTCTAATCTTTTCGTTCTTTTGACAAATTGGATTTTCTGTTTTTGTCACTGGTTTTGTACTTTCGTTCTATCGGACATTTACGTATTTTCGGAATTTCGTTCTGCCGTTTCTTTCAGGATTCCCATAGATCAGATTTTCAAGTTTTGTCCGTGTTAGTTTATATATTTTTGGGATTTTGTTTCTTTGTGTATTCGAAATTTCGTTGTTTGACTATTTTCATATAAGTGTTTGTTCGGAATTTCAGATAGGTCAGAGTCAACAAAAATGCAAATCGGACGAAAATGTATTCGTAACGAAACAAAATGACATGGGTATTAAAAATCTGCTAGTCAGACTTTTACTTAAATACTCCTAATGACTATTGCTTTATGTACAGGAGGTGAAAGATGAGCGATTAAAAATAAAACAGAATGATAAAACATGCTGCTTGTACAATCATTTTTAAAATGTATTAAATGTTATTTTTGAGTTTAACTCTCATAATGTTTACATTTAACAGTTACCATTAAAACAATATTCATAGAGATCAAATTCCTTTTTAAAAACGTATTTAAAGTGAAAATCAATGTTTTATTTTATAACTTAGAGGCTGCTGATAAAATAACATATTCAAACAATATGACATGACAATGAAAACCACACACTGCTGTCTGATAACAATTAAATAATATAATAAAAACGCGTATAAATCTAACCTTTAATCCTCTCACCCAGGTAATGAATCCAATGAACCAGACCAGCGTCACAAAGTTTCTTCTCCTCGGATTTCAGACTTTTCAGAGTATCAGAATAATACTTTTACTTTGTTTTCTTGTTTTTCTCTTTGGAACAATCTGTGGGAATCTTCTGATCATCTGGCTGGTAGCCTCCAACCGCAGTCTGCAGTCTCCCATGTACTTCTTCCTGACACAGCTGTCCCTTTCTGATTTACTTCTGACCACAGACATTGCCCCAAACGCACTTTATGTTGTGTGGTGTAAAGGGGGCGCTGTCTCTGTTTTAGGTTGTATGACACAGGTTTATTTTTTTGCTCTCTCAGAATCGTCCGAGTGCTTACTTCTGACTATAATGTCTTATGACAGATACCTGGCCATCTGTAACCCTCTGAGATACAATACGGCAATGAGCTCTGTGCTGTGCATTAAATTCATTAGTATTTCTTGGCTTTTAGGCTTTTCTGTAGCGTTTGTTGATACATTATCAGTTGCTCATATTGACTTTTGTGGACCAAATGTCATTGATCATTTTTTCTGTGATATTGGCCCACTGAAGGTGCTTTCTTGCTCAGACACACATTACATTGATGTGGAAACTTTCATCATGAGTGTCCCTCTCATTTTTGCCCCACTTGTAATTATCACAGTTTCCTATGTGTGTATTGTCCGGGCTGTGCTTGGAATCTCCACTAAAACCGGGCGAGGGAAAGCCTTCTCCACCTGTAGCTCCCACTTGGCTGTGGTTTCTATTTTCTTTGGGACACTGATTGGAAGTTATGTGGTTCCATCTGAAGGAAAATCATTGACTGTCAGTAAAGCTGTGTCCTTGTTGTACACTGTGTTCACTCCTATGATTAACCCCATCATTTACAGCCTGAAGAATAAAGACATCAAAGACGCCATGAAGAAAGGTTTATCTAAAATAAGAGTTAAAATAAATTGACCAAGATCAGGTGGCATATCTAAGCTTGCTGCTGCCTCCACCCAATATGAACAGATGCATAAATATTAATAACTCTTTCAGTACCAAAATAAAATAACTAACTTGATTTTTCATTCTAATACATTGAACAGCAATCATTAAGATATCAAAAACCCCATTTCCATATCTTTGAAAGGAAGTTTTGTGTGTCTTGTGAGAAAAAAATTGAAATTGAACTCTGCATTTTATTTTATTTTATTTATAAAAGGATTTTACCAGGAAGGATACATTGAGATTTCTCTCATTTTCAAGTATGTCCTGGGTTCAAGAACATTGAGCAGTTACAGAAATACAAAATAGTAAAATGCAAGATATTAACACAAGACCAAATATACAGATTAACATAAAAATAAATATGTAGGAAATAAAGTCATTATGTTACATGTTTACAGGTGCATTTCGTATTGAGGTATGTTAATAGGGTAGTCTTAAGGGACTTTAGACTGGGGGAAGATTTGACGGTGTCTGGGAGGTTATTCCATATTTGCGGTGCTCTGTAGAAAAATGAGGATCGAGCCACTTTCTTTTTGTATTGTGGTATTGCAAGTAAGGTGCTGGTCCTGGATCTGAGGTTATAGGATGAGGGAACTGCTGAGGGAAGCAGCCTATTCAGGTAGGGTGGTAGCTTCCCAGAAAAGCTCTTAAACAACAGGTTGGAAAGGTGAAGGATGCGTCTAGATTCCAGCGATGGCCAGTTTAGTTCTTTTAACATGCCACAATGGTGGGTCATGTAGTTACATTGTAGCACAAAGCGACAGAATGAGTTATACAATGTAGTAAGTTTCTAGAAGTGTGTTTGATGGGCAGCTGCATACACTACATGTCCGTATTCAATGGCTGGCATAAGCATTTGTTGTACAATCTGCTTTCTTACCGCGGGGCTCAGGCAGGATTTGTTTCTGTACAGGGCACCTAGTTTGGGGTAGAGTTTAGATGAAGGTTTTTTGATGTGGGGGCCAAAGGATAGATGGGTCCAACCACATACCTAGATATTTGAGAGAAGTGACTGTGATCAGCGTGCCATTTGATTTTGTCCTGACACATAGATGGGGTGTTTGCAATTTGTGTAGTTTAGGTGCGGTTCCAAAGAGCATTGTAACAGTTTTGTCAGTATTTTGAAAAAGTTTGTTATCTGCGATCCACTTTTCTACCCCTGTGAATTGTTCTTGCATCACTGCCTCCAGCTGTGGGAGATTTGGTTTGCTGGTATAGATCACAGTGTCGTCTGTGTACATGTGTACAGTTGAGGCTTTGCAGACATTGGGCAGATTGTTTATGAATATAGTGAATAGCAGGGGGCTGAGTATCGAGCCTTGGGGTACACCACATGTGACTGGGAGGGGAAGGGAAGTGCTGTCAGAAATGGACACAAATTGTGACCTATCAGACACATATGATTGGAACCAGGTTAATGCGCTAGCACCAATACCAGAGTTTTTAAGTTGTTGTAATAGGATGCCATGGTCTACTGTGTCAAAAGCCTTGGCAAAATCAAGGAAATATGGCTCCAGTTAGGTTTCCTTGTTCCATGCCTGCTTGGAGATCATTACAAACTTTTAAAAGGGCAGTTGTAGTTGAATGATTTGGACGAAAGCCTGATTGATCCAGGGTTAAATAGTTCTGATACTGATAATAATCACGTAATTGAGTGTAGACACATTTTTCCAGAATTTTTAACATTACAGGGAGCAGTGATATTGGACAGTAGTTGGATACCAAAGTATTGTCTCCACTTTTATGGATAGGTACCACCCTTGCAGTCTTCCAAAGTTTGGGTATGTATCCAGTCACCAGTGATTCATTGATTAGGGTTGCGACAGGTTTTGCAATTGCTGGTGCACTGATTTTCAGCAGCATTGCTGGGATTTGATCAGGTCCAGACTGGTATTTCATTTTTTGGTTACGGAGAAGTTTAGTGATGGCACTGACAGGCACTGGTCTAAAACTGAATTTCTCTGCGTTAGAGGGTCTTTGCACTGTTGGTGGGGCCTGACCTGTGTGCGGCCTTTCTGATTGTGTGTCATTTCCTAGCTTAGCAGTCAGGGTGGTGGCACATCCAGCAAAATAATTATTAAAAGCATTTGCTACATCTAGGGGGTGTTGTACAGTTTGGTTGTTTATTTTGACAGCAGCCGGTTGGGAGTGGACAGGAGGTGCTTGTATGTTACTTACGATTTTCCAAAAATTTCTAGGGTTTGATATGTTATTGTTTAAATTTTCATTGAAGTACTGGGCTTTAGCCTTTTTTTTTTTTTTTTGCATGCATTCCGGCATTTTCGGTATTCACAGTGATCGCTCATGGATCCAGTATTCTTGAAATTTGACCACAGGGAGGCTTTAAACTGGTACATATGCGTGAGGTCAGCTGTAACCCAGGGGAGGTGGGGCCCTTTAACTCGCACTTTGCACAGTGGGGTATGGGTGTTCCAGACTTTCAGGAGCTCGGCTTGAAAGTATTCAATTGCACAGTCCAGGTCTGGGATTAGGTTTAGTCTGTACCATGGAAGCTGTTTGAGATCATTTAGGAAGGATTCAAGATTACATTTCTTGAAAGAACTGGTGATTATTACCTTTGGTGGACATTTTGTGGCCCTTATTTTGCGCACACAGTACACTAGGCAGTGATCACTGAAACTGTTAGCGAGAACGCCTGCCTCCTGTATACGATCAGGACATGAGGAGAGAATCCAGTCCAGCAAGGTGTGGTTAGGACTTTTCATATTTATTTATTTTATTTGCAAAGGATTTTACCAGGAAGGATACATTGAGATTTCTCTCGTTTTCAAGTATGTCCTGGGAGTGGGGAGGAGATTAAGGCTTTGCAGCTAACACAATTAAACAGTGAGCAGTGAGCAGTATTTATTGTTTTTAGGATTCAGCCAATCAACATTAAAGTCGCCGAGGACCAGCAGTTCACTTTTTTGTTTTTGAGCGACTAATTTACTAAGAATTTGGGTTATGTCAGAAAGGGAGTGCACTGGGGAACTCGGTGGGCGGTAGAATCCAGTAACAATAATTGTTTTACTGAACGGGATCTCAATAATACCAGAAAGGAAATCAAATGTGGCCGGGGAGCTAGGATTCTGCAACGGGGTGAACTTTATGGAGTTATAAACATAGCTCTATCCTTTCTAGAGCATGAATACCCTTGTATTGCTATGGCAGTGTCTGGCACTTTAGGGGTTAACCATGATTCTGTCAGCACAATGACTTTAGGTTCGTAATAGAGCAAGCAGCAGAATAAGAAGGAATTTGGACATATTTTTCTTTTTGGAAAATAGTGATTGAATAGCTTTAAAGCTCTGTTGTGTGGGGGTGGGAAGGCTGGATTTTAACACTCTCCACCAGCACTCAGGTTAAAGGAGCTGAGTAAGCTATGGCGTATTTTGGTTTCTTTTTCAAGTTGCTGTAATTTGTAGGGTGTATAGGGAGGGAGGGTAGATTTAGAGAGAAGGGAGATAATGGAAAGAAGCAGCAAGAGGGGGAAGAGAGGGAAAAATATTTTCTAGAGAAAGGTGGTGTGGGAGAAGGGGAGGGAAAAGTAGAAGACAGGGAATTGATAAGGAAAGCATTACTGTAAACAAGCTTCAAATAGCACCCTCACTCGAACAAAAAGCTCAGCTAATATTGCTGTTGCAGTCAAGTAGCCAGGGATTTGGTAGAATAGAGGAAGATCTGTGAGGTCAGTCGCTGCTGTACAGGGATAAGATTGAGGGGGTTATAATGAGTGTAAATCTCTGTACAGTACAGATACAAGGTGTTGCTGTAATTGCCATACACAGGCATTATGCAGCACATACAGATACAAGGTGTTGCTGTAATTGCCATATACAGGCATTATGCAGCACATACAGATACAAGGTGTTGCTGTAATTGCCATACACAGGCATTATGCAGCACATACAGATACAAGGTGTTGCTTTAATTTCCATACACACGGGGGTCAAGTCCTTGGGGAAAAAAGTGAGGGAACTCACCCAAGATTTCCACTATGACCACCACCTGAAAAAATATTTGGCCTGCCCTCGCAGCCGACATGCAGCATGCGTCACTGGCTCCAGGGGGACGGCCTGACTTCAGGCCATCTCACTTCAGCCAATGGCACACGGTTCACGCCTGCTGCAGGGAAAGACTGAGGTGGCAATTTTGAAGACAGCAGGGCGTACATATACGCCCTGTGTCTTCAGAGCCCTCCCACCATGATGTCACTTACTTGTACCGGGGTAGCACCAGAGTATGAGGGGATGGTTGAGCCCAAGTTGCAGTATACTGCACAGACACAGGAATGGGTGGAGGTGGATGGAAAAACAGACTG
This sequence comes from Leptobrachium leishanense, assembly GCA_009667805.1. Taxonomy (NCBI): domain Eukaryota; kingdom Metazoa; phylum Chordata; class Amphibia; order Anura; family Megophryidae; genus Leptobrachium; species Leptobrachium leishanense. The sequence goes on from CM019065.1 coordinate 9,572,145, forward strand.
ACCAGATTTCTGAAGATGGTGAGTGCGGTTTGCTGGAAGAGGAATCCAAGGATATGGTGCGTGGTCTGAAGTTGGTCGAAACACAGGAACAGAGATTGGAATAGGGATTCAAGGGAAGACTAGGGTTATTCAGGAGCAACAGAGCACAGTACTTCTCTCTGTGGGGGAATGAAGCACAATGATGAAAGGGAGGATAGGAGTAGGATTTGTAGGATGTATAGAAACATTTAAAAACAAAAAAATGATGTTTCAAATGACGGTAAACAGTTTTCCTTTAATCTATTCATAAACAACTGCTTGGGGTGGCAGTCTGTATTAAAAAAAAGAGACATTTTAGGACACGCAGAACAAGTTCAGTGATTTTTGGGTAAATTATGGTGAAATTTATGCAGGCTTTGGATGAAAGTAATAATAGGTGCATTAAAAATGGGCCTTTAGTGTTGGCAACAGTGCCGTCACACCGTAAACCCTCTGTGGTATTGTGGAAGAGTGCAGGGTTGGACCCTGCGGTCAAATATTAAAATGATATGAATCTGGTAAAGGGCGTCAGTGCAGCCAAATATTGTGCCTTTGGTGGCAGTAAGGGCATTCACACCGTAACCCTTTTGTGGTATTGTGGAAGAGTGCAGGGTTGGACCCTGCAGTCAAATATTAAAATGATATGAATCTGGTAAAGGGCGTCAGTGCAGCCAAATATTGTGCCTTTGGTGGCAGTAAGGGTTTCCCCCCGTAACCTTTTTGTGGTATTGTGGAAGAGTGCAGTGGTGGAGGTTTTGTGAATGCAGAAGAGATCCCCGATCTATTCCATTACGTCAGTATCAGGGGATTGATAGCTGCTGATCCAGGATGGATTCATTTTTATAAATGTAAGGCGGTCTACAGAGTCGGTGGACAGATGCACTCTTTTGTCTGTGACAAAACCTCCAGCGGCACTGAATGTCCTTTCAGAAAGCACGCTGGATGAAGGGCAACCTAGTAGCTGCATAGCATATTGGCTAAGTTCTCGCCAGTTATCCAATCTCAACACCCAGTAAGCCAGTGGATCATCTGCTGAACAGGTATCCAGGTCTGCCCTTGCCCCTAGGTAGTCTGTCGGGTATATTATAATGGAAAAATTAATGTAATTTTAATGTAAAGTCTATCTTTTTCAGTTTTCCATAGTTTTAGAAATGGACAGATATTATTTTTTAATAGTCCACGGCTAGGTGAACCTTAAGAGTTATGCCAGACATGATGTTATAATGCTGAGCTAAGTAACAGACATATCATAGTTTAATTTATTGGTCGGTTTTAACAAATCCTTAAAAAAAAAAATGGATATTTTCTTTTTGGGTATAGGAACAAATTTAAAATCTCTTTGCAATTGTATAATTATATTTACGAAATATATGCTTATAATCAATATATTCAATATTTACAGTAGAAAATAGATGCTCCAATTATTTGTAGAGTGTAAACGGTATAATTACTGAAGAATAGAATTTCTGTTGATTTTAACTAGAAAGGAATTTAGCTGAGTTTTGAGAGGAGTGGAGATATTAATTTAATTTTGACAGGAGAGACCCAAAGTCTAGGATTGAATATAGGGTCTTTGTTAAGACAGATTGATTTTTTGACCTGAGATAAGATATATTAAAATTAATTTGTGGAATTAATTTGAAGAGCAACACTGCCCTCTTGAGGTATAGTAAATATTATATTAATATAGAGAAAAATATTTAAATGAAAGGGGTAGATTGTCAGTGACGGCAAATTGACTATAATTGGAGCTGTACTGTTCGTCCCAAGGCATTCAGATCATTCCAGGACACGATAATGCATTGACATTCAGACCATCCCAGGACAATGCACTTGAGATCATCCCAGGACACGATCATGCATTGATTCAGATTGCAGATCATTCCAACACCCAATACATTCAGGTCCACACCTCTAACTCACATGCATTGAATATATGACATTGTTTTGGAATATGTGAAAACTATCAAAGAATATTGCTGCTGTAACTCATTGAATCCAGATTGGACAGGTAATGTATGAGAAAGCAAAATTAAGTAATTAATGTAATTATATATCTGGAGTATTTCTTGCAACAGATAGATCCAGAGTCTTCAAAATATTTCTAAATCTGCAGATAGAGATATGAAGAAGAATCGGATATAAGGATTTTATCCTGAAGAAGTTGTTGCAAAGTGAATTACAATGATATATATATAGATATTGAATTTGGAAAATACTGTGATTGAAATTAATAAGCAATGAATTATATAACTACAATATAAAAAGTAGAAGATTATAAGCTTAATCCTCGATATTAGGGGAGGATTCACTAAATAATTTTTTATTACTTATCATTCTAGAAATAGAATAAGTGATAGCTCATCTCTTGTTGATCCACGTAGCATAGAGAGAGACATATATCTCTACAAGATCTAGCTTGTTTAAACATTGGTTTGCTGGGAAATACATGTTAATTGTTTTCGTTAAGCAGAAATGTTTATTAACCATTTGTGTATAGTTACTAATTGATAAATTATTAATCATATTGAGAAGCTAGTGTCTATCAGGGTTATTCAGAGAGCGTGAAAAGCAGGAGAATGACTGGAGAACGACTGGAGAATGAAAAATTCTAGGTCAAAATAGCCAAACTAGAAAAATTCTCCCTTTCATCTCACTTTACAAATCAGCTATTTTGACCTAGAATTTTCATTCTCCAGTCATTCTCCTGCATTTCACTCTCTCTGAATAACGCTGTATGTGCTGATAGATGGATGTGGTTGTCTTTAACAACTTCGCTGCTATGGACGCGCTCAGCGTAACGAGACCCCCATCTCTAATTTTTTTAACAAGCGCACCCCATACAAAATATAACCGCAATTGCTCGCATGTTAAAATGTGAAAAAAAAACACTTTACACGTTGTAAATTATTGAAAATTCATATTTTATTGCATTTTTTGTTATATAATACAGACAGGTCATGACGTATACATATAATAATGACATATTATGAATCTGCCGAGTCTGATGGAAAAAACAATATATAAGATGTCTGGGTCATATACTAAAATAAGCCTTCAAAACACGTTTAAACATGATGAGCAAAATCGGTAAAAATGAGCTCAGCACAGAGGCGGGAAATGCCTCAGCAGCGAAAGGGTTAAATCTTTGTCTATGATATGAGATTTGAAACTTTTTTGTATACGTAATAAATATATGTTTTTTATTCGATTATTGTATTCTTCAAAGCAAAACACAGACAATTAAAAGAATTTAGGATAATTTCTAGGAAATATAAACGATTGATATTTGTATCTCATATAAGTTTCTTATTGAATATAAATCGACATATTGGAGGCACTGAACCGAGATTGTAGTTTTTGTTTGGAATATAACTGTCAGTATTGTCTGATTAGACAGAGGTAGAATATATATATATATATATATATATATATATATATATATATATATAATGAGGAAACCGAGATCCTCGCACACCCAGAAGAGAGGTAAATGTGCTCCGGTGCTAGATAATGGTCAAGCACAATAAACGTCCGAGGGAATCTGCACACGGAGGCTGGTACAATGAGCAAGAGGAGTTTATTCACAGAAGATCTTCTTCTGTGAATAAACTCCTCTTGCTCATTGTACCAGCCTCCGTGTGCAGATTCCCTCGGACGTTTATATATATATATATATATATTTCTGATTTTTGTTGTTGTATACTGATTGTGGTTTTAGGATTGTTTAGAAAACAATGTCTGAATCAGAATCTGAGATTTGTGACAACGCTAATGAAGATGATGTACGTGCAAATCAAATAATTTTGATAGCTGTGATGTCTTATTTAAAAGACAAGTTACACGTCACAGATGATTTGTTTGATTGGACAAAAGTATTACAATCAAATGTTTCTAATTATGCTAATGCAATTTGGTCTGATCATTCAACTTTTCTTAAATATTTGCGACAAATCTGTGCCGCAAAGACAAAAAAGGACAAGGAAACTCTGGCTTGTCAATTTTTGCCTGAATGTATATACTTCATTGTAGAATTAAACAAAAGATGGAATGATACAAATGAGACTATGCAAAGTGCAGAAAAAAGAAACAGCGAATTGCATGTTGCTGTAAATCAAATAACTCATGAATCGGAATGTATGATCAAAGAATTGACGGTTTGTGAAAAAGTGAAAACTCAACTGCAAAATGAGATTGATCAGTTATCAAATTCAAATAAGGAACTGAGCGTACAATTGGCGAGAATGAAACGCGAACATGAGAAATTCGCTGATGAGTTATGTCAGGTTGAAGCTGATGCTCAAAGGGTTAAAACTCCTTCCTTAGAGAAGTTCCCTTTGAAAGCTGTTAGCTATAACTCACCACTGATTAGACTTGAAAGGTCGCTGCAGAGTGATTGCGAAAGTGAAACTAACTCTCATGATGAAAAAAGAGCAAAGCCTCTTACACAGGAGTATTTCAAATCACATCACTCTAGCCAGCCACAGCCTATTAAGCATGATAGAAAATCTCATAAAGTGAAGGATTTAACTAAAATCGTCCAATTTTTAAAGCAGTCAGTTGGGCTATGGGATCAAAGGAATTGACCAGCGATCATAAACCATTTAGAAGTGTTTGAAGAAGCATTATCAGTCCTAGGTATCAATTCAGATGCTCAGAAAATTTAGTTTATCCCATGGGTCTTTGAAGGCAAACATAGGTATTTTTTTCAGTCTTTGAAAGAATCTGGTATACATAACTGGAGTAAAATAGTAAAATAAGAAATTTGGGCCTCACCGCACCAGTCTAGCTGCGAAAAGAGCAATTTTAACTCTAAAATGCAGACCTAATCAAAGCCCCCGTGAATTTCTTTCAGTCCTTAAAAATGCATACAGCTTGGCTGAAAGAAACCCAAATTTTGAAAACCCTGAATTTATCCAATTATTTTATGACGCATTGCCAAATAAAATAAAAGGTTATTTTGGCAAGAGATTATGACCCGAGAAATGGTTTGGATTGGGTACTAAAAGAGAGTATGACCCTATTTACTGTATTTCAATATAGTGAAGAAACTCAGGGGAAAAGAGTGAAAAACTCACTTGAGGAACTAGTGGCAGCTCACGTTAAAAAGTGTGATATTAAATTTGAGTCCCAGAAAAAGAGCAATGCGGAAATTATGCGTGACTCAATACCTAAAAGGGAAAAATCCAAGCCAGATCAGGAAAAAGGGTTTGCCAGAGAAAATTCAGGAAGTAAATTTCAATCTAGGAAGCAATGGGTACCTAGAAGTAAGTGGGTTAAATCAAGGGAAAATGTACCTAGACAGGAAGCGACAGAGGTAAAACTGAATCTAATGAGTCTGATAATGCGCAAGCTTCGTCCCCAAGGACGAATAGAAAGCGGAGCTATAATGTACGCCAGCGTATTGGCCAAATGCAGGAAAATTTCCGTGTGCTGTCAGAAAAACTGGATCAGATCACTAAGTTGATGACTGGAAATAACCCATGTCAGGTTGTAATGATGCAACACCTGCAGCCCCGCCCAACCAGTGACTAGATGATGATTCTGATGAAGTAACCAGTGTCCATGACAATTTACCAGAAAGTGATGATGAAATGGTTAATACAAATGTTTGTCTGTTTGATGATTTAACCCCTTCCCTGCCAAGAGAAGGAAAATTTATTTTATCTCTCCAGTCGAAGTGCAAGCAAGCTGAGAAGACTGAATCCGAGAAGGACAGCACAGTTGCCAAGAGCATGCCTGAGATAGGAAATTCTGTCGGTAAAATCTGTACAAGACCTAATTTCATATCTCACTCTAAATTTCTCTGTAAATTGCATAGCATTGAAGACCGATATTATGTGAATGTAGAATTACAAGATAATTTACCACATATTATATCTTTGCTAGACACGGGAAGCCAGGTTACATTAGTCTCAGCTAATTATTTTGATCAGATTCAAGAACTGTCCACCAGGAAGCCTAGATTCGATAAATATAATGCTAATCTAGTGAGTGTGAGTGGCACATCTCTGAAAGTTATGGGCACAGCTAAATTGGATTTTAAATTGGGGAATAAAGTAATTCGGCATCCAACGCTTATCGTGGATCTGCCCCAAAAATCGCCTAATTATTGGAATGGACCTTCTCAAAAGGTTAAATCCAATCATTGATTTTATCAATGAGGTCATTTGGTCCCAAGTAAATGTTCCAATTAGCTACGACAGATCCCAATCCCATTACGCTCAGCGTAACTGCCACGTGATTGAGGAAAGGCCGGATTCTATTGAAGTCCACTTCAGAAATAGCCAGACACCTGATATCTCTTTCTTAAGGCCAAAGCCCCTGACTCCAGGAGAGCAGGAGCATAACACCATATGTGCTCCCCCTGAGAGAATTCAAAATATATGTCTGGAGAATGACGTGCTAATTATTTACCTCCACAAGAGAGAGACAGAACCAAATGGGCATAGTGACCATTCGCAGTTCTTAACTGAAATAGAGAAGATAAATGAAGAGGTATTTTTCCCTATACGTGTAAACAGTTTAGCTAGAGAAAGAATGGCTAAACTAGATTTGCGCCAGGAAAATAGCTACATTAGCAGGGAGCTGCTGAATAAGATGGCTAACTTTAAAGTGATCTGATACCCTAATCCTCAGAATGAGTGCATTACAGATCTAGATAATGACGGAGACAGTCATAATGTTGTTGGAAATTGTATGTTATGTATTTCTATAAGAAATAAAACTGCCAACACTTAATTGCATGATTGTCATCCTAGATCACCTCAGGATGTGTGAAGAAAGACCAGCAGGAGACACTTAACTGGTATCATGTGAAATGATTGTTTTGATTAACATGTGATTATTCTTCCCAGCATTCAGATGTTTAACTCAAGTTAGTAGGTAGACTAGATCCATACGGTTTATTAAATATAATCAGAGATCAGAGTATCTATAGGGAATTGAGTGAAATCGCTAGATGTGTTTAAGGTAAACTGACTAGTGTATAGATTGAAATCTATGAATGGTTATTTATACTCTTTTCTATTTCTGTTAAAAGAAAAAGTGGTTAATCCGAACTGTGAGACGCTAATCCGCAAAATAAGTCGGACCACCAAGGATTTTGCGATTATCTGGAAATTCTACGGCTTTACGCACAATTCCGAGCAGATCCAATACTTGAACCAGGACCGTCTTCTGGCAGTATAATCCAAGAAGCGCCTGGATTTCTTCTGACGGAAAGGAGAATGTCAAAGCTCATGTGAATCAAGCTCATGCAAGCCTGATAGACATGCTGGATAAAGCCAGGAAACCGTTGATTGCTATGTACAAGAACCACCGGAAGAAAAGATTTGCTGCATATTTTATTGCAACCTCTGTTTTACACAGAAAGAGAAGCAAATCTTTTCTGGAAGGATCTGGTAAAAAAAACAGAAAGTGTTGATACCTACACCAGTGATTCACGTAAAAGTTCCTAAAGAATCAAGAGTTGTTATCGGAGAAGTTACTCTTTATCCGGTCGGAAATGAATCTGGTATGATGAGATACAAATCATCTACGCATTCCAAGGGCGAGAGATGCCTATGAATCCGGATTTGAAATTTCTGCTAGAGAACAAGCCTGATCATACCATTGAACTTCTAATAAAGAAAGATAATCTAACGATTTATGCTCCAATGTATTCACAGCTTGATCATCAATTGCTATCTGCTTAGAACGGGCCAAACATTAGAGATTGTGATTTGTATAGTAATTATGTTTCTAACTGTCTGGATGATTGTACTAACAAAGAAAGTACATACATTGAAGTTTAAAACCACTGCATCTTCAATAATTAAATGGATGAAAGAAGAAATACGTGTTGCGACAGGTGGAAACCTAGCCTAATTGGTTAAAGGTGGAAATATTGCTTGCTTCCATCGAGCTCTTTTAAAAAAGGAACGGATGAAACCAAGGGGGGGTTATGTCAGGTATATTATAATGGAAAAATTAAAATGGATGCCTGTAGCCATCTTGTTTTATTGTAAAGTCTTTCTTTTTCAGTTTTCCCTAGTTTTAGAAATGGACAGAGATTTTTTTTAATAGTTCATGGCTAGGTGAACCTTAATAGTTATGCCAGACATGATGTTATAGATGATAAAATGTCTTTATCTATATAATAAAACAGTTTCAAAGTCCGTCGCCGTCAAGCGCTGAGTGCGCATGTGAGGTTAGTAGAGATGGGAGAGATTGGGACCTGCTGCTTCCCTACTTATTGTTTGCTGTAAGAGAGGTTCGCAAAGCTCCACTGGTTTCTCCCCATTTGAGATTCTGTATGGTCGACACCCCAGGGGTAAATTAGATTTGAGGGAAACCTGAGAAGAGCAGGTGGCCCAAAGCACGAATTTGGTTCAACATGTGGAACAAATGAGGGAGCGTATGACTCGGATTGCTCCGCTTGTTCACGAGCACATGAAACAAGCCCAGGATGCCCAGAAACTTCACTATGACAAAAAGGCAGTAGCAAGAGAGTTCAACAAGGGAGACAGAGTAATGGTGCTGGTTCCCACGACTGAGAGTAAGCTACTAGCTTAGTGGCAGGGACCCTATGAAATTCTGGATAAAATAAGTACGGTAAATTATAGGGTTAGTCAGCCTAACCGTCATAAGAAAGAGGCAATACTGCACATAAACCTTCTTAAGCGTTGGAGGGATAGAGAAGCATGTGTGGTCACTGTGGGTGACCCAATGGTTAGTTGGCAGCCCCCAGAACAACTGATGAAGATATCTTCTGATCTAACACCAAAGCAGGCAGAGGAGGCTAGAAGCCTGGTGGAGAGGAACGGGGATGTCTTTTCATTGCTGCCAGGCAGAACCCAAGACATTGCCCATGATATTGAGACGGAACCAGGAGTTATCATAAGGGTTAAGTCTTATAGAATCCCTCAGGCAAAAAGGGAATCCATAAGAGCTGAAATCAAGAAAATGCTTGACCTCGGAGTGATAGAGAAGTCTCAAAGTAACTGGTCCAGTCCGATCGTTCTAGTGCCAAAACCTGATGGATCAATTAGGTTTTGCAATGTCTTCAGGAAACTGAATGAGGCAGTGGCATAGCGTGGGTTGTCAGCGCCCGGGGCCAGCCAAGAATTGTGCTCCCCCCAATCTGTGGACACATTATCGATATTGCCCCAGCTCACACATGGATTTGCCCCAGCTCACACATGGATTTGCCCCAGCTCACACATGGATATGCCCCAGCTCACACATGGATATGCCCCAGCTCACACATGGATATGCCCCAGCTCACACATGGATATGCCCCAGCTCACACATGGATATGCCCCAGCTCATGGAAATGCCCCAGCTCATGGAAATGCCCCAGCTCATGGAAATGCCCCAGCTCTCACCTGGATATTGCCCTAGCTCCGGATCCAGCAGGGGTTGAGGGGGCCCAGATGCCGGGCAGCGGGAGTGCCTGCTGGCTGCCCGGTCCTGAACAGCGTGCGAGTCCGTCCTGTTGAAGGGGAGTCGGCTGCATGCATGCGCAGGTCACGCGGTCCGGCCAGTCAGGTGGTACAGAGACTCAGTACCACCTGATTAGACAGACCATGTGACCTGCATCTGCACGCAGCCGCATCCCCTTCAATCAACAGGACGGACTCACTGATCCGGACCGGGCAGCCAGCAGGCACTCCCGCTGCCCGGCATCTGGGTCCCCTCAACCCGCGGGCCCTTGGGCGGCGCCCGAGGGCCCGGCGGGTCACAAGTTTTAGGGGCGCAAATTTCTTTTGAAATGATGCGCCCCTAAGAAAACTGCACCCGGGGCCACGGCCCCCCTAGCCACGCCACTGGAATGAGGTCTCTAAGTTTGATGCCTATCCCATGCCCCGCATTGATGAGTTGGTGGAGCGACTAGCAAAGGCCAGATTTTTCACGGTTTTAGACCTGACGAAGGGTTACTGGCAGATACCATTAACTAAGCGGGCCAGGGAGAAAACCGCATTCTCCACTCCCGATGGACTATTTCAGTATAGAATAATGCCTTTTGGCCTGCATGGTGCTCCAGCCACCTTTCAAATATTGATGGATAAGTTGTTGAGTCCTCATACAGAGTATGCGGCAGCTTATCTGGATGACGTGGTTATCCATAGTCCCGATTGGGAGACCCATCTAGGGAAGGTACAAGTAGTATTGAATACCTTTAGAGGAGCCGGCCTGACCGTCAACCCAGCTAAAAGTACTATAGGTTTGGTTGTGGCCAAATACTTTGGCTATGTGATCAGCAGGGGAATAGTGAGGCCCCAGACAGTTAAGATAGAAGCCATACAAAGCTGGCCCAGACCACTGAGAAAGAAACAGGTCCGAGCCTTTTTGGGTATTGTAGGCTACTACCGGAGGTTCATTCCTCATTTTGCCACAAGGGCTGCTCCGCTCACAAATCTTACGAAAGCGAGGAGTCCTGACACTGTAAGATGGGACAGCAAGGCTGAGGAGGCCTTTTCTGACCTGCGTGCAGTCCTTTGTACTCAACCTGTTCTCGTGGCACCAGACTTTACCCAAGAGTTCTTCCTTTAGACAGATGCCTCTGAGGTTGGTCTGGGTGCAGTTTTGTCGCAGTATGTTGGCGATGAGGAACATCCAGTTTTGTATCTGAGTTGGAAACTGCTGCCTCGGGAACAATGCTATGCTACGGTAGAAAAAGAGTGCTTAGAGATCAAATGGGCCTTGGAAACGCTCCGCTATTACTTATTGGGCAGGCGCTTAACCCTTATCACTGACCATGCCCTGTTGAAGTGGATGCATACCAATAGGGAGAAGAACTCTAGGATCACTAGGTGGTTTCTGTCCTTGCAGCCATTCAGCTTTGTGGTACGACATAGGGCAGGTCTCCTTCATGGCAATGCCGATGCTCTGTCTCGAGTGCATGAGCTGGCTGAGGTGGCCGCTTCACATACATGTGTTACGCTGGGGAGGGGGATGTGTGACAGAGTATGGGAATCTGTGTATGTTAGCAGGAGGCTGAATGATGCAGTATATCCTGGTCAGTAAGGGGTTACACCTTCCCTGGCAGCAGCCACAGCTGCAACCCCATAACAAGCCAATATAGCAGTTCCCAGCACAGAGGAAGACAGAAAAAGATTGCGTTTGAAAGAGTGAGGTGTGGAATGCACAGAACTCCAGGCTTGCTGGCACGTATGTAAAAAGGGACAGAGTTTTTGTTTATACTGGGGGCAGAATAGCTGCCCCAGTATCCCGTAGTGAGGGGACAAATTTGTCTAGTTAGTCTCCTGAAGGAAGGAGTAGGCCAATTTGTTTGTGTTTAATTTTGTTTGGTAATACAAGTGTACCCGGTGTTTAAGAGACTTTGTTTTGTGGCGTTCAATAAAAGAGGTACACCTCCAAATCCTGTGCTTCTCTGAGCAGCCCTACCACACCTTGTATCGTGGATCAAGAAGGGTTGCCAACCAGTAATGATCCCTCTCCTTGATAGCACAAATCCTGAGGTCCTTTAGCAGGCTTTGCATAATAAGGGAGCCCATGCAGCGTAGGTTGGAGGTGGCATTAGCTTCCGAGTCTTCCTGCTCAATGAGGAGGATGACCCATCGTGCACTTCCTCCTCCCAGCCCTTGTTTTTCTGGGCACACAAAACCCTCCCTTGAGGAATCCCGACCTTCAATGCCCCAATACTCAAATATTCCTCCTCCTCATCCTCCTACTCCTGTCTGATCTGAGGAGGAGCAGCTGGAATGCTGTCTGCAGAAAGACTGGGGCCTTGAGAGCTAGGGAAGGCCTCCTCTTTCTCCTGCTGCTCTGCCTCTAGAGCCATATCTATAATTCCCAGCAGAGTGTGCTCCAGCAGGAACACTAAAGGAATTGTGTCACTGATGCATGCACTGTCCCTGCTCACCATCCTCGTTGCCTCCTCAAATGGTGACAGTACAGTGCATGCCTCCTTGATCATCAGCCACTGTGGGGGGGGGGGGAAACCAAGTTGACCTGAACCTGTCCTTGTGCCATACTCACACAGGTACTCGTTGATGGCCCTCTGCTGCTTGTGCAGACTAGGGATGAGTCGAACACTCCGAGTTCGGTTCAAGCCCGATCCCGAACTTCCCATTTTTTCGGGACCGAATCCGAACCCAAACCCGAACCCCCATGCAAGTCAATGGGGCTGAAAATTCGTTTTTTTAGAGTGCCCTCCAAGAGGGCATGTATGCTACATATTTGCCATAAAAGGTGTATGGGGGTCCGGGTAGTGCCCTGGGGGACAGGAAACAAGGACAAAAAGTTTTAAAAAAAACGTTTTTAAAAAGGGACAGTGAGTTTTCCATGAAATAAGGGTTAAAAATAAAAACGAAAAATTACTTCGAATATCGTGCCTAGGAGGTCCCCATAACCTGCCCGTGAAGTGGCGGATTTGTAAGATGTATAGAAACACTTAAAAACAAATAAATGACGTTTCATATGACGGTAAATGCTTTTCCTTTAATCTATCCATAAACAACTGCTTGGGGCGGCAGCCTGTATGAAAAGACATTTTAGGACGCGCAGAAAAAGCTTAGTGGTTTTTTGGGCTAAATTATTGTGAAACTTATGCAGGCTTTGGATGAAAGTAACAATAGGTGCTTTAAAATTGGGCTTTTAGCGTCGGCAACAGTGCCGTCACACCGTAACCCCTCTGAGGATATGAATCTGATACAGGCGTCAGTGGCAGTGCACCCAGATATTGTGCCTTTAGTGCCAGGCATGCAAGTACTATCATACAGTAACCCCTCTGGTATTGTGGAAGAGCGCAGGGGTGGACCATGCGGTCCTATATTGAAAAGTTTTTGATCTGGTAATGGGCGTCAGTGCACTCAGATATTGTGCCATTGGTGCAAGACTGCCAGGCCAGCAAGTATCATCATAAAGTAACCCCTCTGTGGTATTGTGGAAGAGTGCAGGGGTGGACCATGTGGTCCTATATTGAAGAGTTTTTATTTATCTGTTAATGGGCGTCAGTGCACCCAGATATTGTGCATTAATGCCAGGCCAGCAAGTATCATCATACAGTAACCCCTCTGTTATTGTGGAAGAGTGCAGGGGTGAAACTTGCGGTCCTATATTAAAAAGATATGCATCTGGTTAAGGCGTCAGTGCACCCAGATATTTTGTAGAAATTAGTGACCCCAAAAATATTGCGTGGCACTGGCTGTGACAAGACACAGATCTCCTCAATTCCCAAATATGTTGTAGAAATTAGTGAGCCCCCATAATAGTTGCTGGGAGTGAGAACACAAAGATTACCTCAAATTTCCTCAATTCCCAAATATTTTGTAGAAAGTAGTGACCCCCAAAATACTGGGTGGCACTGGCAGTGAAAAGACACAGATCACCTCAATTCCCAAATATTTTATAGAAAGTAGTGATCCCCAAAATAATTGCAGGGAGCGAGAACAAAAAGATTACCTCAATTCACAAATATTTTTTAGAAATTACTGACCCCAAAACACTGCGTGGCACTTTCAGTGAGTCACAAGACACAGATCACCTCAATTCCCAAATATTTTGTAGAAATTAGTTAGCCCACAAATAGTTGCTGGGAGTGAGAACACAAAGATTACAACAGATGAGACCCCCCCAGTAGCTGGTGGCAGACTGGCAGTAAGAACACACACTAACACAACAACAATTTCCTCTGAAATCTCCTCTCAAACGCATGCTGAAGCGCTGTGTGAAGCCTTATATAGTGTGCTGCGGGACTTAGCTCTGTGAGCCCATGATTCGGCAAAATTTGCCCAATCAGGACTCTGAGCCGTGATTGGCATAGTCTTGAACCTGTCTTGCACCTGACCTGTGGTCAGGTGCAAGGCTGTAGCCAAGTACAAGCTTCAGGCCAGTGGAAAAGTGCATTGGTGGTCCATTGTGTTGCATTGTGGGCGAACACGCGACGAATAGGCGTAAATGTTCGTAGTTCGCGAACATGCAAACAGGCTATGTTTGATGCGAACTCCGAACCGATCAAACCGAACAGCTCATCCCTAATCCCTACTGAGGAGGCGGACAGAGCCGAGGGACGGGAAGTGAGTATACAAATATTTTTTTTATTTTTTTGGCAGGTATTAACGAATTCTGCAGAAGCAGAATCCGTTAACACCAAGTACTGGCTCTGGTTAACTTTTAGTCAACCGCGGTCGGACGTTAATCAGCGCTGGGACTTTGTAATTAGGGATGAGCTGTTCGGTTTGATCAGTTCGGAGTTCTATTCGAACTTTGGCCGTTCGCAAGTTCGCGAACTTCGAAGTTTTTGGCGTGTTCGGTTCGAGTTCTAAAAAAAATAAAAATTTAAAAAAGTATAAAAAATGCTTGAAAATACAAAAAAAATCTAGAAATAAAGAGACTCTTTACTGCAGAATATTATAAGCAACGATTTATTAGATATTGAATTAAAAACTAATGTCTAGGTGCAAAGATTCTCACCTCTAAATGACATGTGTTCTCAAACGATGTAAACAACAGGTGTTAGTTTTGTGCTTTTAATTAGTCTGGTCTGATGAATTTGATACATTGTTAGAGATTGAGGGTGTGGTGTCTCCTGATCTGAACAGGTATCAAACAACACCTGTGCTTCTGAGAAGTGTTCATTTCTCTACTAAATCTCCTCTGATATGCTGTTTAACCCCTTAGCTCATTTTTACCGCTTTTGCTCATCATGTTTAAACGCGATTTGAAGCCACATTTTATTAAATGACCCAGACATATTAGATATCGTTCTTTTCGCCAGACTCTGCAGATTCATAATATATCATTTTTATATGTATACGTTATGTCCTGCCTGTATATTATGACAAAAAATGCAATAAAAATTGAATTTTTAATCATCTGCAGTGTGTAAAGTGGGTTTTTTCACATTTTAGCACTTGAGCGTTTGCGGTTATGTTTTCTATGGGGTGCGCTTGTACAAAAAGTGAAATGGGGACTTGTTACATTTGTGGGGGGAATTACGTGATTTATAGCAAACGCACCCCATAGAAAAAAATCATTAGTGCAGCATCATTGTTCACATTATAATTGAATGTGAACAATATTGTTGCATTAATAAAAATAACAAAAAAATACATGTTTTTTTTTTTTACTTTATACCTGGTCATGTTGGGTATCATGTTCAGGCCTTTCGATTGACACCCTCCATGACCCCCTAGCTGCCACGGTTCTAGAGATAGGGGGTTCATTTGAACCCCGATATCTCCACCAGGGGATTCCGGTCAGCTAGTGGTTCCCCAGCTATCTGACGTCATCACGCTATGCGTGGCCCCCACCGGAGCTAGGCCGCACTTCGGCGCCGCAAGGCATCTCTATACACAGCCCCATCAGCATCTCTATACACAGGCTCACAGCATCTCTGTCACGAACCTACCACACTGCCTCCATTATCAACACTATTCAGAAATCTCCTTACCTTAAACTGGCCACCTGAGTGTCTCGTTTGTGTGTAGAGATCAGCATCTCGATGATGTCATCAGATGATGTCGTCGGGGTTACAGAGGGGTGACCTGTGACCTCAACAACGCTATCTTCTGCTGCCCATGTTGCTGAACTTTTGCCTGTGACCTCAACAACGCTATCTTCTGCTGCCCAAGTTGCTGAACCTTTGCCTATGACCTCAACAATGCTATTTTCTGTTGCCCAAGTTGCTGAACCTTTGCCGGTGACCTCAACAACGCTATCTTCTGCTGCCCAAGTTGCTGAACTTTTGCCTGTGACTTCGACCACGCTATCTCTTATCATCCAAGTTGCTGAAACTCTGCCTGTGACCTCGACCATGGTAAACTTCTATTGCCCAAATTGCTGAACTCTGCTTGTGACCTCGATCACACTAATATTCCTAAATAAAAATTTCCAAGACCAGTTTGGTGACGTCTAACCTTATCTTCTACAGTCATATTGTACAGACCAAGTCTCCATTACACCTGGTTCCTTATCAGTATATATATATATAACACCATGACAGAATAATTGAGCCAACAAAATGGAACCATCGGGGATAAGCAAAGCTGTATCAGCCATCTCTAATCAAGTCACTGCTCTCGCTATGACAATACAAGATATGCAACAGAATCTAGCTACAGTCCAGACCATACAAGAACGCCTCGAGACTCATATTGCCGTTTTCACTCCTTTACCTGGGGGTTTTAGAATACCTGAACTGCCTACATATCATACTGTGACCAACGTGACTGAACCTTATGTCTCCCCGCCATAAAAATTTGATGGAAACCGTAAGAAATTTAGATGTTTCATCACCTCATGTCAAATTATGTTTTCTCTTCAACCCCGTACTTATGCCTCTGATTACTTTAGAATACATTCAGTGATCTCTCTTCTTACCGGAAGGCCACAATGTTGGGCTCATCATCTCATACATACTAATGATCCTGCACTCAGCGATTGGAATTCATTCCTAAAGGCTATATCTGAATTATATGATGATCCTCACAGACTAACCAATGCCGCTTCTGCCCGCTCTAAACTGAAGCAAGGAAGAAATGACATGGAAGATTATGTGACTGAATTCCCTCACCATGCATTAGAATCTGAAGGGAACGAACCCGCCTTAATAGCCCAATTTAAATCTGGCTTGTCAGAATACATAAAGGACGAACTGGCTAGAATAGATACCCCAACTTCATTGGAATCAGTCATGTCTCTCTGTATCCAAATCGATAGACGGTACTGAGAGAGACGGGCAGAAAGAGCTATCGTCTTTCGTCCTCCCATAAGACGGGTTGTCAACACTCCAGCATCTCCTTCTCTTCTATTACCTGCTCTACCGGCTCCTGAACACGAACCCATGCAAATAAGCAGTACTAGAGGACCCCTTACCGATACTGAGAGGACAAGACATAGATCTCTTGGTCTATGTATGTACTGTGGTCGTGCGGGCCATCAACTAAGAGAATGCTGTGACAAACCCAACTACCGAGGAGGTAAGATGATATCCACCGCTAACATTACTATGTACAATAAAAATTCTACTTGTACTTCCACTCATCTAACCGTTCCTATGTCCTTCCAGCGGAACGATCAGCTCGAGACCGTACCGGCAATAATTGATTCCGGAGCCAGCGGTTGTTTTATTGATATCACCCTAGCCTCTACACTGAAGATCCCTCTTGTATCCAAAAAACAACTGATTATTATACAATTATTGGACGGAAGTCCACTAAAAACTGGGCCCGTATCACAAGAAACCATTCCACTAGAAGTCTCCATAATAACCACTTATAGAGAAATGCTATCATTTGACATAGTCAGGTCACCCTCGGACTACCTTGGCTTCGCAAACACAATCCCGTTATAGATTGGCAACACGGCACACTTTCCTTTTCTACGGAAAATAAAAATTATGCTGATACACAAAATAATCCTTCTCCTATATTTATTACAGCTGCTGTACCTAGTATATATGCAGAATTCCCTGATGATTTCCAAGAAAAAGGAGCTGATATATTACCCCCTCATAGGCAATATGATTGCCCAATCGATCTATACCCAGGGGCCTCTATCCCTTTCGGACGGATCTATCCACTTTCTGGTCCTGAGTTAAATGTCTTAAAGGATTATATAAATGAGAACCTTCATAAAGGTTTTATACGGCCTTCTACCTCACCTGCTGGAGCCCCTATAATTTTTGTCGGGAAAAAGGATGGGGATTAAGGCCATGTATTGACTACCGAGCGTTAAACAATATCACCATCAAAAACAAATACCCGTTACCTCTCATAACGGAACTTATGGATCGACTGAGAGGGGCCCAATACTTCACCAAACTCGATTTAAGAGGTGCCTATAATCTCGTAAGAATAAGAGTGGGTGACGAATAGAAGACTGCGTTCCGCTTCCGCTACGGGCACTTTGAGTATTTGGCGATGCCATACGGGCTTTGCAATGCCCCAGCAACCTTTCAGTGTTTCCTAAATGATATTTTTAAAGATGTATTAGATATCTCTATCGTCATATATCTAGATTATATACTGATCTTCTCTGATACCATCGAACGACATCATGACCAAGTAAAGAAAGTATTACAAAGATTAAGAAAATATAATTTGTATGCAAAACTTGAAAAATGTACCTTTGATAGCCAAGAAATAGATTTTTAGGATTCGTACTGACACCATGCAGCATCAGAATGGACCGGGAGAAAATAAAAGCAGTAGAAGACTGTCCGATACCGGCAAATCGAAAGGGTATCCAATGTTTCCTGGGATTCTGCAATTTCTACCGCAAATTTATCAAAGATTTCTCAAGGTTGGTAAAACCCTTAACAGAGTTAACCAGTATCCATTCTCGTTTTATATGGACCAGAGCATAACATGCTTTTGACGAATTAAAGAAAAGATTTACAACAGCCCCTATAGCCTTACCAAACGCTAATATACCTTACTACATGGAAGTCAACGTTTCAGAAAATGCTATTGGAGCTATATTATCTCAAAAGAACCAATGATGATATGCTTCATCCAGTAGCCTACTACTCGAAAACCTTATCTCCAGCACAAAGAAATTACAACATAGGAGAAAGAACTACTAGCGATCAAACTTTCTCTAGAAGAATGGCGTCATTTATTAGAAGGTTCATTATATCCAATCACAATCTTTACTGATCATAAAAACCTTGAACACTTGCAAAAAGCCAAGAGATTAAAACCAAGACAAGCAAGATGGGCCCTCTTTTTTAGTCGATTTAATTTACATATAACATACCGACCAGGAGATAAAAATGGTAAAGCAGATGCCCTTTCTCGTCTACACTTTACAGAAATACCTGCTAGAGAAGAGAATATACTTCCAAACACCTGCTTCCTAACTACTGATGTACCCTTATGGGATGATTTAAAAAGATATACACAAAATGATAATCCAAACATTACTAGTGTTCCTTTACAGAGAAAAGATGGATTCCTCATGAGAAATAATTCTACGCTCCTCAAGAAACCCGCCTACGAATCCTTCAATTCCATCATGATTCAACATTAGGGGGTCATGGAGGTGTACACAAAACAATTGAACTAATAAGAAGATACTTCTGGTGGCCAGGTGTGAACAAAGATATTCTCAATTTTGTCCGTAGTTGTCCCATCTGTAATCGTATGAAGGATACCAGGTCGCCGGTACAGGGGTTATTACGTCCGTTGCCCATACCCTCTTCACCAAGGAAGTACATTACCATGGATTTTATTACAGATCTCCGATTCTTCTGGTCATACCACTATCATGGTCGTGGTTGATAGATTCTTAAAGATGATACATCTTCTCCCTACCAAGCGTGTGCCTACTGCTCTTGAAACCGCCCAACTATTCATGGCAAATATATTCAAGCTTCACGGAATACCCGAGTCCATCATTACTGACAGGAGTCCACAATTCACCTCCCGTTTCTGGTCTGATTTTTGTAAAGGTTTACATTAGGGTTGCACCGATACCGATACTAGTATTGGTATAGGGGCAATACTGGGTACTGCAGGAGTACTTGGTACTCGTGCAGTACCCCCGATATTTTTTCCGATACCGGAAGCCGGCATTGAGCCGGCTTGCCGGCATCCGAGGGGCTGTGGCGGCTGTCCGAATGCTCTATCGGCATTCGGACAGCCGCCCCTGGAGCTGCTCACCGCAATACTTACCTTCCTGGGAGCCGCCGGGAAAGTTTCTGCGCGCGCGCTCGTTGGAAGGACCCCAGCCGGGACCACATGGTCCCACGTGGTCGCGGCTGGGGTCCTTCCAATGAGCGCACGCGCGGAGACATTCCCGGCGGCGCCCAGGAAGGTAAGTATGAACACAGTGAGCAGCTGCAGGGCCTGTCCGAATGCCGATAGGCCCTGCAGCTGCTCTCCGCGATGATACTTACCTTCCCGAGCGACGCCGGGAAAGTTTCCCCGCGTGCGTACATTGGAAGGACCCCAGCCGCGATCACATGGTCCCACATGGTCGCGGCTGGGGTCTTTCCAACGAGCGCACGCATGGAGACATTCCCGCGGCGTCGCCCAGGAAGGTAAGTATCGTCGCGGGGGATCCATGAGCTGGGGGGCATACCCATGTGTGAGCTGTGGGGCATACCCATGTGTGAGCTGTGGGGCATACCCATGTGTGAGCTGTAGGGGCATACCCATGTGTGAGCTGGGGGGCATACCCATGAGCTGGGGGGCATACCCATGTGTGAGCTGGTGGGGCATACCCATGTGTGAGCTGTGGGGGCATATCCATGTGTGAGCTGGGGGGCATATCCATGAGCTGGGGGGCATACCCATGTGTGAGCTGTGGGGGCATATCCATGAGCTGGGGGCAATATCCATTTGTGAGCTGGGGGGCATATCCATGAGCTGGGGGCATACCCATGTGTGAGCTGGGGGGCATATCCATGAGCTGGGAGGCATACCCATGTGTGAGCTGGGGGGCATATCCATGAGCTGGTGGGCATACCCATGTGTGAGCTGTGGGGGCATATCCATAAGCTGGGGGGCAATATCCATGTGTGAGCTGGGGCAAATACATGTGTGAGCTGGGGCATATCCATGAGCTGGGGCAGTATGAATATATATCGGGGGGGATATACATGTGAGCTGGGTGCATTTTTATATGGTCTGTTCTTATTGGAAAGTGTCACATGACATTAAAGAAAAGTATCGGTACTCGGTATCGGTGAGTACTTTTAAAAAAGTATTGGTACTTGTACTCAGTCTTAAAAAAGTGGTATCGGTGCATCCCTAGTTTACATATACAACGTAACCTCTCAACCGCCTTTCATCCGTAAATAGATGGACAAACAGAAAGAATCAATGGCATTATAGAACAATATCTACGCTGCTTCACCACACAACTTCAGGACGATTGGGTCCAGTATATACCATTAGGGGAGTTTAACTACAACAATCAAAGACAAACGTCCACTGGTTTGTCTCCCTTCTTCGCAGTCTATGGAACACATCCTACCCTAATACCCAGTTCTCCTATAACAAGCGATACTCGCTCTGCCGATCAGAGAATAAAGGATATAATCTCTAACTATAAAATAATACGTTCAAATCTATTTCGTGCTCAATTCAGGTATAAGACATATGCGGACAGACGCAGAATACCGTCCCCTACATACCCCATTGGAGATAAGGTATGGCTTTCTACAAGATATCGAAAATTACATTATCCTTCAAAAAAATTAGGACCTAGATTCCTTGGTCCATTTTCCATATCTAAGATCATATCTTCAGTAGCTGTAAAATTGAAATTACTTGCTTCCTATTCTATACATCCAGCATCTCTATCCACAACCCCATCAGAATCTCTAAACACAGCCTCACAGCATCTCTATACACAGTCACACAGCATCTCTATACACAACCCCATCAGCATCTCTATAAGCAAACCCATCAGCATCTCTATACACAGCCTCACAATACACGGCATCTCACGGCGTCTGAGGACGCTGAAGTCAGAATGCCGCGGGACCCCGGACAGAGAGGTGAGTATCTCCGCCGGGGGTCCCGCAAAGCTGATGACGTGTGGTACACGTCCTCCTCAGCATACAGCGGGAGTAACTGAGGACGTGTCCCACACGTCATCAGCAGTGAAGGGGTTAAAAACTTATTTCTTAAAAAACTTTTTGACCTTGTTTCCTGTCCCCCAGGGCACTACCCAGACCCCCATACACCTTTTATGGCAAATATCTATTATATATGCCCTCTTGGAGGGCACTCTAAAAATCTAATTTTGAGTCCCCATTGACTTGCATTGAGTTCGAGTTCGAATTCGAACTTTTGGAAAGTTCGAGTGCGAACCGAACTCGGGGGTGTTCGGCTCATCCCTATTTGTAATCCTAACGCTGATTAACACTTTGCGCTCCCCATGTTAAGTATAGGGAGCGCAAAGTACAGTAACCTCGTGCTGAAAAGCGCAAGATTCCAAACGCAAACAGGTTACTAAACCCGCTAGCGTTTGGATTGAAATATGCGTTAGCTACTTGGGCTAACGTTACCGCTCACTCAGGTGAGCGCTAACGTTAGCACCAAGTATGTTATGTGGCCCTTCATGTATAAAATGGAACAAGAAAAACGTTTGTCATTTGTACTTATTCCTGTAGCTCCATGCAAAACAAGCAGAGGATTTAGTTTACTCGAATTGCTATTAAAGTGTTAAGCTTACCCGTCACGTCAAGGCAACCTCTTTCAAGGTGGGTGCTACCCTAATAAAACCGTAAATTGCTTTACAAGTAAACTACATGTCCTCCTGCTGCTTCTCAGCTAAGAGACATATATTTATACCCCACCAAAAAACATTTCCACTTTGGGATTGTAAAAAGAAACAAGGAACGGGACAGCAGGAAAAAATAACCTGGATGGGAATACAACAAAATATACAAATATACACAAAAAGCGGTTTTGCGCCTATTCCCTACCTGGGCAGCTGTGTAAACTAGGAGTTTCCAGCCCACTTCTGCCCCTATTACACTCTTCGCGCAAATGCGCTCGTGCAATACTTTTGCGCATGCAAAACAACATTAGCGCGCGCAAATTAAAGCAGTATTACGATCCGAGCGCATTTTTTCAGCCTTCAACTTTTTTTGAGTGCAAATACGACGCGCAATGCCGGGTGCTAATGACCGTTGTGTGCAGGAATCGGTGGGCAGACTGTTTTTCACAGGATTCAGCAAATCAGAATTAAGAACCACCATTTGCTAGGTTTCAGTTGTTGCGCCTGTCTAAGTCAATCTGCGTATATGTGCTGCAACAAAAATAAAAAATTAAACAATTTACTAATTTTATTGTTTGGGTTTGTGTAGAATGTGTAACTGTACTGTGCTGTTTTTTTTGTGCAGGTCCATTTCGGCCAGAACGTTCAGATTGTAAATTAACACCAGGTTTTCAAAGACATTACGATACTTCGCGCAAATGTCGTTCGTACGGCGTGGGGCGTCTCCTGGCTCTCTCTCTCCATCCCGTGGACCAAGAACCCAGAGCAACGCGCCACGAGGGACCTCAGGTGAGTAGAGCACATCTCCCAGCATGGCGGTCGGACCGGGAGCGGGCCACGGAGCGGGGCATGACACAAGCGTTGGAAAGACATCCCACGCTTGGGTACCACGTGCTTGAGGCAACATATGACCACCTGACACTCATCCAGTTGGCGCAACACTTTGCATAGGTCCTCCTCCGAAAGCATCGTCGGTAAGGTTATGGTCTAAATTCCTCCCAGTCACCTTATAGTTTCCCTCAGCTTTAGAAGCACCTTATGTGCTGTAAATTTGTAAACCCTTATATTGCAGCCAGCTGCTTTTCATGTAATTTTAGTCCGGCCTAGTTATAATACCCCCACGTTTTATATGGACACATCCTGTCTTGTATTATTATCTATGTAAAACACGTATATATTCTGTATCTTTATATCGTATATTTCTGTTTTCCTATAGTTTTACCACATTCCTACAACGGGTTGATAAAACCTTCAGACTGCAAACCGTTCTCGTTCATTGCCTGTTAAGCTGCACATAGACCCCGGGGGTACGTGGAGTGGGGACAGGACACTGGCGGTACAGCGTTCCTAACCAGGTACCCAGGGCTGGCAGAGATTCTCAGCCAGGTCTGAAAGGTCTGCAGCCACTTCAGATGGTCATTCCAAGCAAGTGTTCGCCTGGCAGAAATTCAAAGAGAATTCCACCTTCCCACAAACAGTCTGATCTGTGACATGCCCACCAGGTGGAACTCAACATTAGCAATGCTGCAGCTTCTGCACAAGCAGCAGAGGGCCATCAAGGAGTACCTGTGTGAGTATGGCACAAGGACAGGTTCAGGCCAACTTCTTTTTTTCCCCCCCACAGTGGCTGATGATCAAGGATGCATGCACTGTACTGTCACTATTTGAGGAGGCAATGAGGATGGTGAGCAGGGACAGTGCATGCATCAGTGACACAATTCCTTTAGTGTTCCTGCTGGAATGCACTCTGCAGGGAATTATAGATGTGGCACTAGGAGGCAGAGCAGCGGGAGGAAGAGGAGGCCTTCCCTAGCTCTCAAGGCCCCAGTCTTTATGCAGACAGCATTCCTGCGGTTCCTCAGATCAGACAGGAGGAGGATGAGAAAGATGAGGAGGAGGAGGAATATTTAAGTAGTGGGGGCATTGAAGGTGGGGATTCCTCAAGGGGGGGGTTTTGTGTGCCCAGAAACCCAAGGACTAGTATGTGGCTGGGAGGAGGAAGTGCATGATGGGGTCATCCTCATTGACCAGGAAGACTCAGAAACGAATGCCACCTCCAACCTACACTGCATGTGCTCCCTTATCCTGCCAAGCCTGCTAAAGGACCCCAGGATTCATGCTATCAAGGAGAGGGATCATTACTGGTTGGCAAGCCTTCTTGATCCACGATACAAGGGTAAAGTTGCAGAGCTCATCCTGCCTGCACAGAGGGAGGACAAGAAGAAACAACTTGAGGACGCTCTAAAGCGTTCACTTGCATAACACCTTTCCAGGCACTGGTAGGTTACCAAGTGATGACACGCGTGCTTCTGAGGCTGTGGATGATCAAAGGAAGAGCGGTAATGGTGGGGCCGCTTGACTGATGCCTTTTTATATTTTTTTAGTACACGACGTCCAGGGACGTCAAATGTAGGCACTCATTGCCAGCGTCTTCACTGTATTGTGCAGGACTACCTAGGGGCATGGCAGACCTGGATACCTTTCCAGCAGATGATCCACTGGATTACTGGGTGTTGAGATTGGATCACTGGCCAGAACTTAGCCAATATGCAATGCAGCTACTAGGCTGCCCTTCATCCAGCGTGCTTTCTGAAAGGACGTTCAGTGCCGCGGGAGGTTTTGTCACAGACAAAAAAGTGCGTCTGTCCACTGACTCTGTAGACCGGCTGACATTTATAAAAATGAATCAGTCCTGGATCAGCAGCTATCGATCCCCTGATGCAACTGAATAGATCGGGGATCTCTTTTGCGTTCCCAAAATCTTCACCACTGCACTCTTCCACAACACAACAAAGGGGTTATGGTGTGAAGGCACTTGCTGCCACCAAAGGCACAATATTTGGGTGCATTGGCACTGTCGCCTATACCAGATTCATATCATTTTAATATTGGACCGCAGGGTCCAACTGTCAGGGTGGCACCAGGCGTGAGCCGAGGTGGGACCCAAAGTTCAGTATATATCCCAGGCGCTGGGTTTGAACAGGTTAATAAAAGGCACTGGATACAATGAAGCAGATAAATAAGGATATATTGAAACTGTGGCAGATGAAGAACACACAGAGCTTGATAACCGCAAGTAGGAAACCAATAAGCACAACGGTGATCTGCGGCAATATGAAAATCCAGATACTGTAATATGCAGTACACAGCGCTGAATAGGTACAGCTGAATGACACACAGTCTCTGGTACAGCGGATATGGTGAGAGTTGCAGCACAGTAATCCAGTGGTCTCCCCAGGTACTGCAGAATGGAGTGCACAGCAATAGAGTAATAAGCACAGTCTCTGGTAGCAGAATGGTACCTGGAACCAACACAGTGGTTTACATCAGAAACTGGATACTAGAAGAAACAATCCAGGAAAATAAACAGCAGCAACAGGATCAGGCTTGCAGAGATGTGCAGGAGCTCAGGAAGGGGATCTTCTCAGTAGCAATGCAAGATGAACAATGCCAGATCGTAGAGGAAAGGACGTGACCAGGCTTTAAGCAATCACACAGATATCCAGAGCAAAAAGTTAACCCTTGAGTAGATGCAGACAGTCTCCCAGACTAGCCACAGCAGGCTCCAAGGGTTGGGGCATGACAGTACCCCTCTCCTTACAAGGTGCACTCCGGGCACCTAGGGCGTATGGTCTCGACCAGAAGAGCAGCAAGGAGATCATCACCAACTGTCAGAATCTGAGTCAGGATCACTGTACATATCTCCATGGGCAAGCAGTGCCTTTTCAAAGACCTCCAAGTTCTCTTTCCGGACTAATGTCCCGTTAGACGCCCAGACGCAGCCCTCAGGAGTAGGACTGTCAATGGGTGGCAAGGGCGTGAGGGGTGTGCAGGTGGCGATGCCCACGGTGATGGGTGATGTATCCTCCACTTTGACTGCCAGGTGCTGCTCGTAAGCAGCAAGTTCAGAATCAGGCACAATGAAGCCATCAGAGGCTAACGAAAAAGTCTTGACCCCCTCAGGTGGGAAATATTGAACATGTTGAGGTAGGTTGTCACAACCATAGAACACACACTTGGATACAGGTTCTTTGATCAGGGCCCCAATTTGTCTCCCAGGACCACCATGAGGATGACTAGCGGTCTGGAGTGTCATGGTGGGGGCTACCAGGATGGGTGCAACCTCCATGGGTACCAGAGGTTCAGTATCAATGGGTAAGCTGGACTCCATATCAATGGTTACCGCTTCAGGAGGCAGGGTCTCCAAGGGCACAGAAGATTCTGGGGGCAATACCTCCATGTCCTCAATAATGGAGTCTTCTGTAATACTCTCCTCTTCCGAGGAGACGTCACTGAACGCAGACCTCTTGGGTACAGGGGCCTGGCGAGGCCTGGCTGTGGCTGGAGGTGTGTGAGACCTGGCAGCGGCTGGAGGTTTGCGTGACTTGGCAGCGGCTGTAGTCTGGCATGGCACAGTAGCAACTGGAGGCTTGCGAGACTTGGCAGCGGCTGGAGGCTTGCGTGGCACAGTAACGGCTGGAGGCTTGCGTGGCACAGTAATGGCTGGAGGCTTGCGTGGCCCAGTAACGGCTGGTCTGATGGGACAAAAATTTATTTGGTGCGAGTCCGCCCCGCAGTAGTAACACAGATTCAGTCTCCTGCGTCTTTCTTTCTGTGACTCCACCAAGGGTGCCTGGGTTCTGCACTGAGGTAGAAAACCATGAATAGACTCAGTAGGTTGCTGTGATTCTCTGCTCAAGGGTGTGGGCTTGACAAGGCCAGGAGGATTGGAGAATGAGTCCATCAGATTCCACACATCTTCTACCACAAGGAGCAGCTGATAAACGATGTCTCCCAGTGCAGGTAGTGTCCACACGGGCCTGGTATGTGGATCTGGCATTATGTCAGGGTGGCACCAGGCGTGAGCCGAGGTTGGACCCAAAGTTCAGTATATATCCCAGGCGCTGGGTTTGAACAGGTTAATAAAAGGCACTGGATACAATGAAGCAGATAAATAAGGATATATTGAAACTGTGGCAGATGAAGAACACACAGAGCTTGATAACCGCAGGTAGGAAACCAATAAGCACAACGGTGATCTGCGGCAATATGAAAATCCAGATACTGTAATATGCAGTACACAGCGATGAATAGGTACAGCTGAATGACACACAGTCTCTGGTACAGCAGATATGGTGAGAGTTGCAGCACAGTAATCCAGTGGTCTCTCCAGGTACTGCAGAATGGAATGCAAAGCAATAGAGGAATAAGCACAGTCTCTGGTAGCAGAATGGTACCTGGAACCAACACAGTGGTTTTCATCAGAAACTGGATACTAGAAGAAACAATCCAGGAAAATAAACAGCAGCAACAGGATCAGGCTTGCAGAGATGTGCAGGAGCTCAGGAAGGGGATCCTCTCAGTAGCAATGCAAGATGAACAATGCCAGATCGTAGAGGAAAGGACGTGACCAGGCTTTAAGCAATCACACAGATATCCAGAGCAAAAAGTTAACCCTTGAGTAGATGCAGAAGTCTCCCAGACTAGCCACAGCAGGCTCCAAGGGTTGGGGCATGACACCAACCCTGCACTCTTCCACAATACCACAGAGGGGTTACGGTGTGATGGCACTGTTGCCGACACTAAAGGCCCAATTTTAAAGCACCTATTGTTACTTTCATCCAAAGCCTTCATACGTTTCACCATAATTTAGCCAAAAAAATCACTAAACTTGTTCTGCGTGTCCTAAAATGTCTCCTCTTTTCATGCAGGCTGCCGCCGAAGCAGTTGTTTATGAACAGATTAACCCTTTCGCTGCGGTGGACGTGTGTCACGTTCCATGCGGTGGACGCGCTGAGCGCGTCCTGCCTTTGGGGTCAGCGTTCGACCGGGTTCCGGCCAATCGCTGGCCCCCCCGGTGCGGGCTGACATCCTCGATGTCAGCCCAGCACCCGGAACCGCCGCCGGAGTAATCAGGTGTCATCGCGGCGGCGCGATGACACCTAATTCAGGTGCCCCCCGCATGTGCGGAGGAGGCGCCTGAAAGGGAGGGGGGAGGTCCTTCAGACCTCTCTCCCTCCCGATCGGCGGCGTTGCAGGGGTTAACCCAGGCACCATTTGGAAGGGCACAGCCCTCCCTTCCAAATGGTACCTGGCATTAACCCCATGGGTGCCGGATCACGAATCGGCGCCGAAAAGCACCGGTTCGTGATCCTTTCCTGGACCTGGCCAACATCTTGGATGTCGGCCAAGCTTCCGGGAATGCCCCCTGAGGACTGGCGTCATCGTGCATAGCACGATGACGCCAGTCTTGGAGTTAACCCCTAACTGCCACCAATGGTGGAGATAGGGGGTTCCAATGAACCCCCTATCTCCCGATCCGTGGCAGTTAGGGGTTAATGTTTGGTGTTGTTGGATCGGCCAGAGCATGGCCGTTCCAACAATACCAAACATGAGTATAAAAAAAGTTTTAAAAAATAAAATAAATAAAAATAAAAATAAAAAAATATTTAAAAAAAAAATTATAAAAAAAAAATAAACAAGTTTTTTTTTTTTTTGGTTTGTTAATGCAGCAATATTGTTCCCATTTCAATTATAATGTGAACAATGATGCAGCACTAACGATTTTTGTATGCGGTGCGTTTGTTAAAAATCGTGTCATTTTCCCCCAAAAAAATGTAACGAGACCCCATTTCTAATTTTTTTAACAAGCGCACCCCATACAAAATATAACCGCAATTGCTTGCATGTTAAAATGTGAAAAAAAACACTTTACACATTGTAAATTATTGAAAATTCATATTTTATTGCATTTTTTGTTAAAATATACAGACAGGACATGACGTATACATATAATAATGACATATTATAAATCTGCCGAGTCTGACGAAAAGAACGATATATAATATGTCTGGGTCATATACTAAAATAAGCCTTCAAAACACGTTTAAACATGATGAGCAAAACCGGTAAAAATGAGCTCAGCACAGAGGCGGGAAAAGCCTTAGCAGCGAAAGGGTTAAAGGAAAACCGTTTACCGTAATTTGAAACGTCATTTTTTTTTTAAAAATGTTTCTATACATCCTACAAATCCGCCACTTCACGGGCAGGTTATGGGGACCTCCTAGACATGATATTTGAAGGAATTTATTCATTTTTATTCTTAACTTTTATTTCATGGAAAACGCACTGTTCCTTTAAAAATGTTTTTTTTTTTAAACTTTTTGTCCTTGTTTCCTGGCACCCAGGGCACTACCCGGACACCCATACACCTTTTATGGCAAATATCTTGCATATATGCCCTCTTGGAGGGCACTCTAAAAATCAAACTTTCGGGTCCCATTGACTTACATTGAGTTCGGTTCGTGTTCGCGTTCGAACTCGAACTTTTGAAATTGTTCGAGTTCAAATGTGATCCGAACATGGGGGTGTTCGGCTCATCCCTACTCACTGCTTAGCTCAGCTGTCTTCCCATTTCTCATTTGGCCTTACTCAATGGTCCGACTCCCCCACGTACGTAGCTGGCAATACTCTGGAACTTATCGTCTCCTATTCATGCCCTATCTCTGACCTCACTACTACACCTCTCAATCTCTCTGACCATCTTCTTCTGACTTGTGTACTCAGCTTTGCCCACGTTCCTCCATCTGAACCCAAGCTTTATAAGATTCTCGGAAATCTCCACTCTCTTGATCCGCAGCAATTGTCTGCTGATATATCCTTACCACTCTCGTCTGTCCTATCTCTCTGCTGTCCTAATGAAGCCATCAACTGCTACAACTCTACTCTTTCCTCTACCCTTGATAAAACCATGGTCAATGAGGTGACAAAACCTGCAACCCTGGCACAACAAATTGACCCAGCATCTCCAAAGTTGTTCTAGAACTGCTGAACGCTATTTGAGAAAGACCCGCTCCTACTCTGACTAGCTTCACTATAAATTTATGCTCCAGTCCTACAGTTCTGCCCTCTTCCTAGCCAAGCAGTCATACTATGCAGCCCTCATACACACCCACTCCCGGAACCCAAAACGCCTGTTTGTTGCATTCAACTCGCTTCTCCGAATTTCCAATTGACAATCGTGGTTCCAATTGTCACTAGTTAATATAAAATGTAACTTTTAATATTCTGCATATAAAATCAGTTGTTAAAAACCAATACCTGGTGGTTAAACAAACACACAAAAAAAAAATATTTGCCTGTTGGGTATTGATTCTTAAACTTGCCCTATATGTTCAGTATAAATATATGTGAAATTGACGAATGACCTTGCAACTGCTAAATCTAATGGGCGCTACTTTCTGCAGATCCTTACTGACCTCTCTGCCGCCTTTGATACAGTTGACCATTCACTCCTCCTTCAAACTCTTAGTGATATAGGCTTTCAAAGCACTGTTCTTTTATTGTTCGCTTCCTACCCGTCTTAATAATCGTTTAGTGGCTCATTTTCTGGAAGTATCTCCTCCCGGCAGCCTGTCTCTGTTGGGGTACCCCAAGGGTTAGTACTGGGCCCTCTTCTTTTTTCAATCTACCCGGCCTCTCTAGGCAAACAGGTTAGCTCCTTTGGAGTTCAGTACCACCAATACGCTGATCATACTCAAATATACCTCTCCTCCCCTGATCACCCTCTGGCTCTCCTGGATTGAGTCACTGACTGTCTCTCTGCCGTCTCGAATTGGATGTCTTCCCGTTTCCTTTCACGTCTTCCACGTTTCCTTTGCCAAAACTGAAATTATCGTTCCTCCCTCCAGGGAACACCCAATACCACCTATAAGTCTACGAGTAAATGGAACGCTCATTAGCCCGACGCCACAAGCTCGTTGCCTTGGTGTCACTGTCGATTCTGACCTAATGTTCTCCCCCCACTTCCAGACAGTGACCAAATCCTGTTAATATCAACTCAAGAACATTGCCCGTGTTCGCCCCTTTCTGACGCAAGATACTGCAAAGGTGATGGTTCGTGCTCTTGTCATTTCATGACTTGACTACTGCAACTCACTCCTTACTGGCCTCCCCAACTCCCGTATTGCCTCTTTACAATCTGTAATGAATGCAGGGTCCAGGCTTATTTTTCTCACCAGACGCGCCTCGCGTACCTCCCCCATTTGCCGGTCCCTCTATTGGCTTCCTGTACGTTTCAGGATACAGTTTAAAATACTGACGCTAACGTTCAAATCAGTCAATAACTCAACCCCACCCTACATTTCTTCATTACTCTGCAAGCATGTCTCATCTAGAACACTCTGGTTGGTGGGCGATCTCCACCTGTTAACTGTCTACACCTGCACCGCAGGTCGGTGGGCGATCTCCACCTGTTAACTGTCTACACCCGCACCGCCATCTCTCGCCTCAAAGACTGCTCAAGGGCAGCTCCGATCCTGTGGAATGACTTGCCTTGCCCTATCAAACTCTCTGATCTTCAGGCCTTCAAGAAATTCCTCAAAACCCATCTCTTCAGATTAGTGTACCAATGTGGTGTGATGCAACTCATCCCTCTGCTCACACAGGATTGAAGCCGCCTCTATGGCCCCACCATTCCCAAACCACTGGCACTAATGGTCCTGCCATCCAGTAAAATTCCCCTTGTCCTCCTCAACCCCAATCACTCTAGATTGTAAACTCCTATAAGCAGGGCCCTCTACACCACTTGTTTCCATCATATGTCTGTCTATCTTTTCTTTATTCCCTTTTGGTTATTGTAAAGCACTGAGGAAACTGTTGGCGCTATATAAATGATGTCAATAATAATAATAATGTGAAACAAAACTGAGGTTTTAGCTTACTTAAATGGCTATGAAACCGCCTTTTTGTGTATATTTGCATATTTTGTTGAAAGAGGTTGCTGTGACGTGGCCGGTGGGCTTAACACTTTAATGGCCTTTCAAGTAAACTAAAAACCTCTGTTTGTTTTGTTTAGCATGGAACCACAGGGATAAGCACAAATTACAACTGTGTTTCTTGTTATGTTCTTTACATTTATACAGGGCTCAGGATATGAGGAGTGTTTCCCAGCTTCCCCAATCGAGCTAAAAAGCAGGGTGAAGTGAAGCAGTTTCCTCCACCCACCCAACATCACCAGTAGACATGTGCACAGCACAAAATTTAGTTTTAAACTAATGGATTAGTCCTAAAATGCAATTTATTTAGTTGCTAAAGAAATTCGTTTTCAGTTCTTTAGTATGGAAACTAATTTCATTCATCCGAAAACCAGTGGATACAATTACTATTGTAGTGGCTCCTCAGAGGGCTGAGATCGCTGCTTGTTACAGTATCTCTCACTCTCAGCACAATATGTCAGGCAAAGCTGTTACAGTAACTGACTGCTGCTCATCACAGCGCTCAGAGTTTCAGTAAATCTAGTAAATAATATTTTTATATATGAAGTTAGAACAATATTATTTCCTGGTTTTACTGAAACTCTGAGCGCTGTTACAGTCAGTTACTGTAACAGCTGAGCCTGATACATTGTACTGAGAGATAATATAACAAGCAGACAATCTCAGCGCTCACAGCCACTGGATTTAAAGGGCTAAAAAAAGGCTCCTCTCTGCATAATGTATAGAACATCCTCCTGCATTAATTAATACCCTCTCTGGATAATGTAGATAACATCCTCCTGCATTAATTAATACCCCTCTCTGTATAATGTATAGAACATCCTCCTGAATTTATGTCCCTCTCTGTATAGAACATCCTCCTCAATTTATACCTTTCTCTGTATAATGTATAGAACATCCTCCTGCATTAATTTATGCCCCTCTCTGTATAGAACATCCTACTGCATTGGCATGTGGAGGGTGCAGAACTTCGGAATGCAATGCTTATCCAGCACAGTAGAGGGAACTTTTACTTAAACTTTGTATCTCTGTGGGGGAGACAGACAGGAATATTAAAACAGGGGAGAGGGAAAATATTAACATAAATCGGTCTGAAAGCTCAGAGAAGAGATGACTGGTGCAAGTTTATTTTTATAATAAAATAAAGCACTTTAAATCCAGGGAAAACATTCAAATAAATCACACTGAAGGCTCATAATAAGAGTAACTGTGAGAGCTGGATACTAAATGTATCAGATGTAAAAAAAAACAACTTTATAACAAGCAGCACTGGGAGAGGAGAGGGACTTTATATAAAATGTGTATTATAGATGAGGAAAGGGGGATAGTGCTCCTGGATAATATAAAATGTATCAGACCTAAGCCCCTATTATGCAGAGCGGGAGGGGAGATAACACACATTTTATAAAGTCCCTCTCTTCTCCCAGTACTGCTTGTTATAAAGGGGTTTTTACTATCCAGCCCTCCTCTGTCATTAGCTTTCAGTGTGATTTATTTGAATGTTTTCCTTCTCCAGATGCTTTTATCATCTTGTCTGCCTCATAGACATGCAAGGGTTAAGTAAAGGTTTCCTCTCCTGTGCTGGCTGGCTGTGCTGCGAGTGAGTATTCTGGAGCTCTATCACTGTCAGATTTAAGGGTAGGGATCGGGAAGGATTACGCATACAAACCTTTTTTTGTAACTTTGCGATGTTGCGTTCTTCATTGCTGGTCTCCTTCACTCATCAATGTAATCTCACAAAAAGGACTGAAACTAAAATGTAGTGAATTTTATTTTAGTTTCTTTCGTTTTTTTGTACGGAGCAGTTTCGTATCTCTTGACTCATACGAAAACTAAATTATCCCAAAATACAGACTAAATTGTTTTAGTACTAAAACGAATGCACATGTCTAATCAACAGCAGCGTCTTTGGGAATTTAAATTTGCTGGTTACTACAGTAGGGATGTGCATGGATGAAAAATTTGTTTAGTTTAGTTTAGTTTCGCTACATTTTAAAATAAATTAGTTTTTGGAAGTTCGTAACTAATTTAGTTTCGTATTTCATTTTGTTTCGTTTTGTTTTTCGTATCGATTTCATATCGATTTTGTATCGATCCGAATTTCATATATCAATATGATAGCTGATATCAATTCGAATTTTGGATCACTAAATAAAACCCCAATTAATACAATTTTGCTGTTAAAAGAAAAGCTAGGGTTAAATTTTAAGCTGTGTCACAGATTTAGTATTTGAGTCAAATTAAACAGTGAAACAAAATTAATTTGTTTCATAAAGTCCTTTGCTGACTATTACTTGTATTTTAAATTAAGATCAATTCGATAGTTGATATCAATTTGATAGTTCTTTTCAAATTCAATAGTTGATATCAATTATTAAATTTTCTTCTTTTATGATGATGACACAGTGTAAAACAAAATAAATTTGTTACATAGACTAAATTATGTAGGAACACCTAAGGTGAATCCCACATATAGATCTGAGCTAAATCATATGTGTTTCCAAATTGAAACAAAAATAGGGGTAACCCTCACCAGAATATAGAAAGTAAGCCAAAAGGCTTTATCAAATTGGAAACGCAATTGTTAAAATTTTACTTTTATTGCTTGTAGTTAAAATAACACATAACCATACAATTAAAAGAAACAACTAACTGATTCATTCATGCAGCTGATCAGTATACCGATAATTCCTTGGTGAAATAATATAGTCTATCAACCAAGATAAATATGTTTCACGGTAAAGATTATCACTTGTGCTTGACAATTTGTACTTCAATAGAGTGTCGGGTTAAAAATGATGTCCTATATACTCAATATATTCACTTGCTGGAACTGATACATGAATACAATTGATATATAATAAATTGCAGTTTATTTACCAACAAGTGAAGATGACGTTGAAAGATAATATACTGTAAATAAATCAAGTTTCTTGCCAACAATAATGTTTTGTCTTTATTCCTTATAATCCGGACAAATGATATAATTGTTGCAGAAAGAGTATATATATATACATAGGTCATTTAATCGATACTACTGAGTTAGTTGGTAAAAGGTGTATCCAGATGATAATTGTTTACAAATACTTTTTCTAAAAATCACAATCACCAATAATGTGAATTGATTAAATTCATTCCAAATTAATGATTGAATAAAGTAGTGGTAAAATTGCCACAGCTGTAGTGCAATGACCACCGTTCATCAAATAAACAACTAGGTGCTATTGCTGCCTATACATGCATTTCAAATTGAAAACACCTATATCATTTACATGATTACGTGATTTTTAGCAAACGGTTCTGTAGATATCGCTGTTCAAAGGAACCCCATATCTCTACCAGAGGAGTTCCTTGGGAAATCCCCAGGCAGCTAGGGGTTCTCCGGCTATCTGACATCATCACGTTATGCGTGATGATGTCTGGCAGAGATGGGAGACCCGGGGGTGGTGCCTCCATCCAAGATGGCGGCCCCCACCGGAGCTAGACCACAATTCGGCGCCACAAGGCGCTGAGGTGCGACCCGGTGCCTGAGGGGTTAAAGCCAGGCACCGCTTAAAAGGGGAGACTCTTCCCTTTTAAGCGGTGCCTGACTTGTGCCGCTGCTCCTATCCGATCGGGAGGGAGAGGGATCCAAACGGATCCCCCCTCCCTTTCAGGCGATCTCCCGGCATTGCCGGGGGGTCGATTGAAATGACATCATCACGCATGGCGCGATGGCATCATTGATGTTGGGAGCTGCTTAACTTCAGCGTCTGAGGACGCTGAAGTCAGAATGCCGTAGGACCCCGGACAGAGAGGTGAGTATCTCCGCCGGGGCTCCCACAAGCGGATGACGTGTGGGGAACGTCCTCCACCTATAGCGGGAGTCAATGAGGATGTTCCCCACATGTCATCCGCAGGGAAGGGGTTAAGTAAATTCTACTTACTAAGAAATATATTAGTATACTGTAACCATATAACTTTTTCATAAACCTCTATTTCTTATATGGGTAATACATCCACAAGAGTGCGCAACAAAACAACGTGCATGGCAATTGAGAAGGATATGGATATACTTCTATTTTCTTGGTGGTTCACTCGGTTGGTGCAAAATCCTGGACTTCCACGCTGACTTCCTCTGCTCAGGACAGTTGGTACGCTAGATTCCTTGAATATCTACAGCCTTGGTAAAGCACAATCTGGCCCAAGATGCATAAAATATAAAATTTATTGTATTTAAAAACAAATACATATAAAATATAATGCGGGCCTTCTGGGTCAAATCCTCCCATTAAACATTTAAGGGATACGCGTTTCGCCAAACGCTATGTTGGCTTCCTCATCCTCAGTCCCAAAATATAAATGTGCTCTCCTTTTTCCAAGGCTGGTTTTATAGTCACTTTAAACATAATCTCCTCCCCCTCGTTTGTTGTATTATGCCCAGGCTACTTCTGGTGTCCCAAAATGGCATACACTTAACTTCTGGTTGAATATGTCCCAGGGGCTCTCCCCTGGGGAGTGTTACCTTGGTATGTCCCATATTTCATCGTTTCCTCCTTTTAATATCCCTAATGAATCAAATCCTGCTCAGGTATCATTTAACCCCTTACTGACCGGGCGGTTTTACACAAATTCGTCCTTTAGTGACCGCTGCTGTTTTTACGTTTCTGCGCTGTTCGTGTTTAGGTCACGTTTTCCTCTTGTTTATGCAACCCACACATATTATACACCGTTTTTTCTGCCATTAAATGGACTTTCTAAAAATACCATTATTTCCATCATATCTTATAATCTATAACATAAAGGAGTAAGCTCCGGCGTGTCCGTCGCCCAAAAAAAACAGACTGCGCATGCGCGCGCAACCAGCGTATTGCTGGCTGCGCGCGCATGCCACCGCCGAAACAGACGAATGCGTGCGCTCCCAGCGTAGTGCTGGGTGCGCACGCAGTCGACCGACGCAGCACGCGCACAAAGGCGCGCCTGGCTGCGCGCGGATCGAAACAGACGAATGCGTGCACTCCCAGCTTAGTGCTGGGTGCGCACACAGTCAACCGCCGCAGCACACGCAGAAAGGCGCGCCTGCCTGCGCGCGCATCGAAACAGACCAATGCGTGCGCACCCAGCGTTGTGCTGGGTGCGCACGCAGTCAACCGCCGCAGTACGCGCCAAAACACCTCATGCACAAAACAGACAGACTCGGGACCCCACTGAAGCTGCCGGCTGCGTTAAAATTGAAAGAATATTTGGGAAAAATTACGACCAATAAGCACCCACCGCAAACGGCAACTGTACTACAAAAGACAGTTGTGCCCCCGCCAAAAAACCGAGCACATAGCCCCCACCGCGAACGGCAAAACCCTCCTGCCCAGACAAAAAAGCTGTGCCCCCCCAAAACAGCACTGAGCCCACCAGATAGCTCAGAGGGCTAAAACACTCAGACCCTGCTCCAAATAAATTAAATATAAAAAAAACTGTGTAACCCTACCAAACTAAGAGCCCACAAACCTCACAACACCCCCACCACTCAGCTTGGAGGGCCAACATAATATAGAGCCCCTGCAGCTTACAGCCACCAAAAAACGCCAGCACAAAAAAAAGGAGAATTTTTTTTTTCCAACATCACACCTGATTTAAAATAAAAAAAATTATAATAATAAATACAAAAAAGAAAAAAAACACACAAAAAGAAAAGAATATAAACAAAATTTAAAAAAAAATTGATTTACTGCTCTGAGCCCACCACAGAGCGTCTGAACAATCACAAGCCCCATCGGAGAGAATCACACAAAAAAAAAAACAAAAAAATAATTAATAATAATAATAAAAAAAACCCATAAAAAAACATATAAAAATACTGCTCTAAGACCTCTGAGTAAATTTGATTTAATGCTCTGAATTACTGCTCTGAACCCTCTGAGTAAATTTATTTACTGCTCTGAGCCCACCACAGAGCGTCCGAACAATCACAAGCCCCATCGGAGAGAATCACACAAAAAAAAACAAAAAAAAATAATAATATAATAATAAAAAAAACCCATAAAAAAACAATTAAAAATACTGCTCTAAGACCTCTGAGTAAATTTGATTTAATGCTCTGAATTACTGCTCTGAACCCTCTGAGTAAATTTGATTTACTGCTCTGAGCCCACCACAGAGCGTCCGAACAATCACAAGCCCCATCGGAGAGAATCACACAAAAAAAAATACAAAAAAAAAAAGCTCTGAGCACTCTGAGTAAATTTGATTTACTGCTCTGAATTTACTGCTCTGAATTACTGCTTTGAACCCTCTTAGTAAATCTGATTTTCTGCTCTGATCCCACCACAGACCTTCTGAACAATCACAAGCCCCATCGGAGAGAATTACACAGAAAAAAAAAATGTACATAAAAGAGTAAAGAAAAACACAAAAAAAACCTAATTACTGCTCTGAGCCCACCACAGAGCGTCCGAAAAATCGCAAGCCCCGGAGATAATCGCACAAAAAAAAAACCACTGTCCAACATCACACCTGATTTAACATAAAAAAAAATATAATAATAAATAAATAAAAAAAAATAAAAAAAGACACAAAAAGAGAAAAATAAAATCTAAAAAATAAAAAATTGATTTACTGCTCTGAGCCCACCACAGAGCGTCCGAACAATCACAATCCCCAGAGAGAATCGCACAAAAAAATAAAAATAAAATTTAAAAAACACACAAAAAAAGAAATATGGATTTACCACTAGCATCTGTCAGTAAAAGGAGACGAAACGACACAGAAAGTAGCACACACGACATGCCAGATGCCAAAAAAAGAAAATTCAGGAAACAAAAAAAAATACAAAAAAGAAAGGAGAGAGCAAACATGGATGAAAATGCACAGTGTCACGAAAGAATTAAAAACACTTTAGCACACAAGATGCAACGGGCACAACAAAAAATAAAAGAACAAATTAACAATGAAAAAAGTGAACAACAAATGCAACAACATTATTGTGGAAAACTCAATGTTCTGTGCACCAACTGCAATGCACTGCATTTTGATACACAGCAGCCATCCGACGGACTATTCACTCAATGCTGCAACAAAGGAAAAGTATACATGGAGCCCATTAAAGTTGCACCTTTAATAGAAAGTCTAATGACAGGCACTCATAAGCATTCAAAAAATTTCAAACAAAATATTCGCTCTATCAACAGTTCATTAGCATTTGCTTCCATGGGGGCAAACATTACTCCTCCTCCTGGTTATGGACCTTACTGCTTTAGAATTAATGGCCAGATTTACCACCGAACTGCATCTCTTCATCCACACAATGAGGAGAACCGAAAGTTTGCACAACTATATATTCTTGATCCCAATGAGGCGCTAAACAACGCCTCATGATTAATGAAAATTCAAAATGCAACCCTGAACTCATGATAGAGTTAAACACTTTTATGGATAAAACAATCCATTTGCTGAGGCCTGTAAGATGTTATATGAGGTTGAACAAGAATCCTTACAGGAGGCTATACAAAATGGCACTATAACACCAACTGTCACCATGGCGATAGTACAAGATCGCACGGACGATCAACGCAGATACAATGCACCTCGCAGTAATGAAGTAGCAATTATTTTTCAAAATGATGATGGAGAACCTCCTCTCGAACGAGATCTTATCATTCATTGCCGAACGCAAAACCCAGACAGAAAAACAGAAAGGATAAGCATTTTAGATCCAAACTTAGAGCCGATGCTCTATCCACTTCTATTTCCATTTGGGGACCAAAGTTGGTCACCTCGCATTAAACTTAACTACACCCCTACTACTGTAAAAACCATACGCAGTCATTTGTCTGCTAAGCCAAGAGAAAGAGTCACTCAAATGCAATTTTATAGCTACATGCTTTCCATCCGAAAAGATTTCAACCCATTTTTAAATGCAGGCAAATTAACTCAACAGTACTTTGTAGACGCATATGTTAAGACCGAAGGTAACCGTCTAAACTATGTACGACAAAATCAGTCCAAATTACGAGTTGAAAAATACACAGGTCTCATGGACCATCTACAAAACGCTGCCAAAGAACAGGGCTTGATACCAGGAAAAGCAGTAATACTTCCATCAACATTCCAGGGTAGTCCCAGAAACATGCTGCAAAACTACAAGACGCCATGGTTATTGTGCGAAAATATGGAAGCCTGACTTTTTCATAACAATGACATGCAACCCAAAATGGCCAGAAATTATTAGAAAATATTACAGAAGGGCAAGCAGTGGAATACCGTCCTGATTTGGTTGCCAAAGTTTTCAACTTAAAGCTAAAAGAACTACTACATGACATCACAAACAAACATGTTTTAGGTAAACCTGTTGCTAAAATTCATGTAATAGAGTTTCAAAAACATGGATTACCTCATGCACATATTTTACTCATATTATCACCTCAAGATAAGCTGAAAGATGCTGATGCTATTGATAGGTTCATTTCAGCAGAAATCCCCGACATTCACGCACAACCCCGATTACATGCAATAGTCATCAAACACATGATACATGGACCATGCGGCCCTCAGAATATTAATTCACCATGCATGGCTGATGGTGTTTGCTCAAAACAATTCCCAAAACCATACCAAGACCAAACTTTGTCCAACATGGACGGCTATCCACTGTACCGGAGAACACAAACAGCTGCTTCAATTGAAGTAAATGGAAAAATAATCAATAACTCTTGGGTCGTGCCGTACAACCCATTATTAGCTTTAAAATACAACTGCCATATAAACGTTGAGAGCTGCGCATCTATAAAAAGTGTAAAGTACTTATTCAAATACATCTATAAAGGACATGACTGTGCAAATATTGCCATCAAAGAACATGCAACGCTCCATCATGACGAGATCACCTCCTTCATGGATTCTAGATATGTGACAGCTCCAGAAGCGGCATGGCGTCTTCTTGGTTTCAAAATGCACCATCAAACACATACCATCGTGCGCTTACAAATCCATCTTCCTGACGAACAGTCGGTATACTTTAATGAAGATAACATCAGGAACGCTATAGAAAGAACACAATCAAGAGACACAACATTGACAGCTTGGTTCACCTTAAACAGAGTAGATGTGGCTGCACGCGAACTCCTGTATACTGATATTCCACAACATTTTGTATTTCAACAGAAAAATACCACATGGGAAAGGAGATTGAGACATCGAGAAAATAACACTATTGGGCGAATGTTCTCTGTTAACATAAATTCAGATGTTGAGAGATTTTGCTTGAGATTACTTTTACTCCATGTTAAAGGAGCCACCTCATTTGAACATATCCGAACAGTTGGTGGTGTGCAATTTCCAACATTCAAAGAAGCTGCTCAAAGACTCGGTCTTTTTCAGGATGAAGAATTATGGGACTTGACTCTTCACGAAGCTTCAAGTGAGATGATGCCTCAACTGCTTCGAGAGCTTTTTGCCAACATTTGTGCCCTTGCATCTCCACCAAATGCAAAACAACTATTTGAAAAATATAAACAACAACTCATTGAAGACTTATCAAGACACCCTGGCCACACACCACACTGCCAACCATGTCTCAATAATGCTCTATTAGACATTCAAGACATTTTAATTGTTAACGGCAAAAAATGTCAGGATTTCGGTTTACCAACGCCTACCGACTATTCAACCGTCAAAACAACAGACATTTATGATGCAGTTCTTCAAAGTCACATAGGAGTACAAATGCAGGCGGCTTTAAATGATCTACAAAGAGAAACTTTTGAAGACATTCTTTCTGCCACCCAAAACGATACATTACCCCAAAGGTGTTACTTTCTCGATGGTCCTGGAGGTAGTGGCAAAACATACCTATACCAAACTTTATTGCATTCATTTAGAGGAAACAAAGAGGTAGCATTAGCTGTTGCTTCTACTGGAATTGCTGCTAATTTACTAGAGGGTGGACGCACATATCACTCACAATTTAAACTGCCTGTTCCTTTGTTGGACACTTCAACATCTTCCATGAGGCAAACATCTAAATGATGCAACAAACCTTAGAAAAACAAAAATTATAATTTGGGATGAATCAACCATGGCTCCAAGTGATGCTCTCAGATGCGTTGACACATTACTGCAAGAGCTCATGAAAAACAACAAACCTTTTGGCGGTAAAACAATTATCCTCGGAGGCGATTTCCGACAAACTCTACCTGTTGTGGCACATGGCAGTCGATCAGCAATCGTTGAATCCAGCATTAAATTCAATACACTATAGGATAAATTTAAGATCATAAAGCTGGCTGCAAACAAATGTAAGATCTGTGGATCCAGAGTTCAGCTCTTGGCTAATAAAACTTGGCGATGGAAAACTCACAAACGAACATGGCTTCCATCAAGATATATTTCAGATACCACCTAAAATGATCTGCAAAAACTCCATTGTCAAGGAAATTTATGGTGACCATTTACACCCTGATCATATTTCAACGTTTGAGAAAACTGCAATTTTATGCCCCAAAAATTGTGATGTGGACAACATCAATGAAGAAGTGCTTAGTTTGTTAGAAGGTGAGAGCTACACTTATTTAAGCACTGATTCTATTGATGATGAATAACAGGAAGACAAGGATAATTACCCCATTGAGTTCTTAAATGAATTGGCTCCTTCTGGGATGCCAGTTCATAAACTGAAACTCAAAATTGACTGTATTATTATGCTCCTGCGTAACCTGAATACAAAGAGAGGCCTGTGTAATGGAACAAGACTGATTGTGACAGCTACTGTATGCGACAAAATTTGATCATTGCTCAAGTATTGACACCTACCTCTGAACAAAAAAACGTTTTCATTCCTAGAATTGATTTAGCCCCAAGTAACACTGAACTGCCATTTGTTTTACGAAGGAGACAATTTCCTGTTAAATTGGCATTTGCAATGACTATTAACAAATCCCAAGGACAAACCTTTGACAGAGTTGGCATCTTTTTACCAGAACCCGTCTTCAGCCATGGACAACTATATGTTGCATTCTCTCGAGTCAAGAGCTCTGTGGACGTTAAAATCAAAGTCATCGATGGACGTGAACAAGGCTACTTATTACCAGGGACTGATGTATGCTTCACTAAAAATGTTGTATTCAAAGAAATTTATTCAAAATAGTCACTAAAAATATTTAACTTTTCTTGATGCTGCTGTGTTTTCCTTTCCACCAACATTCATGCGCACCACACTTATCAATAGACTGCCCTCTGGGCAGGCTTTCCACCTAGTTTACTATAAAACAAATATGAAATATGATGAAAAAAATGGTAAAAACACACTTTTCAGTAATTTAATCCCCAAAATCTAGAACCACCAAAAAAGACCCCAGCTAAGGCTAGGGACAGATGAGCGCATTTTCTGCGGCCACCGTCAAAATGTACGTCGATGCGTGCGCACGCATTTTTTCACGGAATACGCTTAAGTTGTCAGACGATGCGCAATTCTGGACGTATTTCATGACGGTGGGGTAAGAAAAAGAGAAAATCAGATGAATCTAATCAATTGAGAAATGATAAAATAAGGGCAAGGGTTATAAAAAGCCATTTTGGGGATGGTGGGGTTTTTCAAAGATGGATCCTGCACACGTCTTTGTGTTTGGTGCGATGGGGTACCTGTACCTTAAGAGGAAGAGAAAGCGGCGAACCTGGGTTC